>JAGVVM010013861.1:0-12405 GCA_019149425.1 Psidium friedrichsthalianum
AAGGAAGCTGATGTGCATCTTCATCCCTTGAAAATGAAATCATCATGAAGGTTGATATGATCGCTTAGGTGGTTGCATGAATGCCTGCTCGACTTCTTAAGGAGGACCTATAAGGTTCCCATAGTGACAACAATACCTTCATGGTTTAATTTATCGAGAGAAACTAACAGAGAAACATAATTAATGCGATTTTCGATGTGATCCATTTCGCGCATAACATACATCCATGAGGTGAGAAACTCAACAATGAGTTTACATGAGGCAATAGCAGAGTGGCAATCAAGATATAAGCAAGGCATAAGCTACCTGGAGAGTCATGTCGTGAACGAACTTTTGATCGGTTTATATTTTGTATTGGTCGTTTTCTACCTCATTTGAAGAAATTCGATGACATTTGGCACATCAATAAAGTTGAGTTGATGAGTTTGTCAACTTCAAACTTTCGGATTCCAAATGGATGAATTAGTTTATGCTTTTAAGCCAAACATTCGCGGATGGTACGAGATTCTTATGTAATATACTGGACATAAATCATGTTGAGACAAAAGAAAGAAAGATGCCTTCGAAATTCTAATCAAGAAGGCACTGACAACTTCGGTCGGCTGACAATCATAGAGCAAGGCAATATGGAAATTTCTGTGCTTTGTGAAGATAAATGTATAAGCAGCCTTTGTTCACCTTATTAGGTGATTATTGAGTGGGCTTGGGCCGAGTGGCGCCTTAAGCTTGGGCCTACATTTCTGCCAGGCTTTCTGACTAAGGGTTGTAATCCAAGCCCGCCCAAAATCGGCTTCGAGCTCTTGTGGCTCAAGTTGGATCGGAACCTAGGCGAGATGTGCAAGCTATCAAACCCATGATTAGGCTATATCTTTCTGCTTGTGAATAACTCCTTAACCAGACAACTCCTCCCCCCCCCCCCAAAAAAAAAAAACAACTCCTTAACCGAAAGGGAAATGCTTTCCTTTCTCGACAATGCAATCTCAATCGTAATTACACATCGTCACCGCGTGTTTTGCATAAGGCACTCATTTGATTGGAAGATCGTGTGATTAGAAATAACTAACGGTACTATTAAACTGTCGGGCTAGCTGCTTTCTAATCGAAAACAGGGAAACATGGCCAATTTAGTGGATTCAACCCTTGAAAATAGTTGCAAAACACCAACTAGGGTTCAATTCAAAAGGACAAATAGCTAAGTCTTCGCACCAGGACGGCGGAGGTTCGTATGTAGAACCATCCACTTCATCTATGGCATCAGTTGCTTCTACAGAAGTGGTGCTTTTAAACTTAGACGATTGTATTTTTGTGCGTAGGGAAAATTGTCCAAAAAGTCTTGAGATAATTAAATTTTTGTCAATTCAATCATAAGCTTTTTATTAACCGAAACAACATGCAATAGCAACACAACACAACACAAAGACACGCCGACTCAAAAAATAGATAATTCCAACACATTGTGTATTAAATACATATTCTTATATATACATGATTTCCCATGATTATTTCAATCAGACTAATTTGATTCAAACCCATATGTAAATAAATAATAAGAAGAGAGCCTAGAATGGATTTACGCTAAAAATACTAATCCACCATTTGTCGATATCATTCTTTCTTTTGAAACACCGACCACGTGTCGGATGTCTCACACACGTTGATTACGTGTCAGTCGCGTTGGCGGAGCGTAGGTCCGACACGCATCCTACACGGAGGCGTAGAGAGTGTCCGCGCCTCCTAGATGATGTAATTATTCACCTATTTGATCAGTTTATCATCGTCTCCCTGTCAAGGCAATTGAATTTGATATTTGCATGGAGCCCTCGAGACTTTGAGACTTCCCTTTGGCTCCGCCGTAATTCAATGTTTTTCACTCTTGCACCCTAGATCGTCACGTTATCGCACCATCCAAATGTGAAGCCTAGTGCCAAGGGTGCTCACCGTTTTCCTTTGAGGTCACGAGTTCAAAGCACGGTATATACTCATAAGCCAATCCTTAAGTGTACTTACCGTTTGATTAATGGGAAAATTATCCAAAAAGTCTTAAGCCTATTTATTTTGCCAATCAGTTCTAAATCTTTCACGCTTTCCTAATTGTGTCAATCCAGCCAATTTTCATCTAAAATCGTTAGCTGTGAACAGTGTTTAATTAATAGTATTTTATAATCTAAGTTAATTTTTCTTTCTTTCTTTTCTTTATTTTTTTACAACTGTGGACGTGAGGCCCATGACGCCCTTGCTCGCCATAGGCAAGGGGCTCGCGGCCCTCCTTGTGGCTGGCAAGGGCATCGTGGCCCTTGCCCAGACCATGCCAGGGCGTCTCCATCCTCGTTGGCCAATAAGTGACGGTGTCAGCTCTCGCCTATGGCTGGCAAAGTCGTCGGCCACAATGTGAAGAAAATAATTTGAAAAAATATTAAAATATTATTTAAAATTATTTACGTTAGCTCTGGCTATGTCATGTAGGACGCCTCGACGTTCACACCAGTGATTTTTCAATAATATTGATCAGATGGACTTAATTGTCAGATTTGAAAAGGTTTGTAGCTCCAATTGAAATAATTAAAGGGTTATGACTGAATTGGTAAAAATGTAATAGGTTTAAGATTTTTTTGGAAAATTTTTTGGTGGATTAATGGAGTATACGATTAGAGTCCATGCGACCACACCAATACAAGGGTTAAAATTAAGACCAAGGGATCAATCTGCAAACACCCCTGCTTGCATATTTGATTAAGGGAGCACTCGATTATTCATCCCACTAACCACCCTCCCATTTGTATTATAAACATTGCATGTTCTCTTGGTTAAGTGTACTTATCAGTTCTCAGGAACCTTTTTGAGTCAACGGACTGAAGAGTCAGGCGGGCATCTCACATATCACCCAATACGGTTATTGAGCGATAATTGTCTAAAAAATCATAAACTTATTGTACAGCGATCAATTTATTCAAAATCTTTCAATTTATGGCAATTTAGTGTTGAAATTTTTTACGATTTGCCTATTTAGTCCTAACCTATTATTTGAATAATTGGCCGAAAGAATTATATTGTCGAATCGTCAATGATTTAGGATTAAATTGATAAATTGTTTAAATGTTAGGACTAAATTGGTACGGTTAAACGGTTTAGGACTAATTGGCTAAATGTTAGGACTAAATTGGTACAGTTAAAAAGTTTAGGACTGAATTGGTCCGTCATATAATAGGTTTATAATTTTTTGAATAGTTTTTCTCAATTATTGGATGGTCCAATGGGTGATGCAGTCGTCCCAAAGCAATGGGGGTCTGAGTTAGTTTATCTTAAGAAAATGATAATTTTTCTTTCTTAATTTGGAGGGACAGCAAAGAGGTCATGCTGCTGCTGCTTCTTCTTTTTGAATAATCGATAGTGATAGTGAGCAGATGTTGCATTGAGATTTCAATTGATTAATTTGTCGTTTCCCGCATGTTATGCAGTTGTAAATTTGTTGGAGTACTTTATGTTGGATTTGACTTGTACAGTCGTCCTCGGTGTCTATCGTACCAAGCTGTTGGAAATTCCGTGCGAAATCCATCTCGGTGACTCATGAGGCAAAAGCTAAGTTGATCTCAATGTGTGCTGTGATGCTGACAGGTTTGTCTGTTTCTTTGGTAAGAAATTTTAGTAACAATTTTATCACAAGTTACTACATAAGTGCCGTGCCCGCGATTCGCCATAAAAAAGACGGATACTCACGCTGCAAGCACCTGAAATTATGCCCGAGTTGTGATCAAGTATGCCTCAAATTAAATTTTTTGTTCAAACCAAGTAGATTACCACTTTCGAATTGCGCTCGATCTGAGGCTTTCATTAAATTCATGGATGGAACATGTTGATTTGGCACTAACCGGAGTTTAGTAATTGTGAAAGTGTCATTGTTAGCAATTCCATATGGTCTTATATAGGATGTAGCCACGTTAATAAAAACTTTGGAGAGCCAAATTAAGATGGACATGGGCAGAGATTTTGATGGACAGGGCATAAACATGTCATGGCAAAATCTAATTTGTAATCGAGTTATCGAATGCATTTTGATTTTTTAAAATTGAGTCTAGTCGTTGCTATTTGAGATCGTTACTTCGATGAGTTTATGTCATTGAGCATAATTTGATTTATTTTCAAGATGCAAGTTTAAGTTACTCAAACAAACGGTTAAGCTAGGTTCTAGCCTCACGAGAATAGTTAAGCTTTATGTGTATTTACATTGTAATTATATGCCATTCCTTGGGCACGATGGAACTTGAATTTATGTGCAAGCCGAAATGAAATTCAAGTCTTGAGTTTTAGGTCGAGTTGGAGTGTCTAAAACACCTCATTAAGTCGAGATAAGATTATCAAGTATCGATCGATGCACTCCTTATTTTATAATTCACACTTGTCAAAAAACTTCATCCCTCTTGACATGGAAGGGGAAAACAATGACTAGAACCCAACGCACCGATGCTTTACACACAAAGCAAATCGGAAAGAAAATTAACAAAGAAGTATCTGAAGAATTTTCTTGAACCATTCATGCAGTTCCTTTCTTGTGCTTTGATATTTATTGTCCAAAGGAGACACAAGTTCATAGGGTCACGGTAGCCGGACGCTGCGGCTGCTGAAGTTGGCGCTCGAGATTGCAATTGACGCGGGAAAACTGGGGAGCCAGAGTGCCGCCGTTGCCGTCCAGTGCGACGACGGGATGGTTGTCGCAGTTGTCTACCTCGATCATCACCCGTCGATCGTGGAAGAAGATCTGATCGACTCGATCCCGCCTTCCCTCGACCCTGCTCTTCACGGTACTCGATTCTCCATCTCCTCTAGCTTCTTTCTCACCGCCGCCATGCTCTCACACTGCGTATGCCAAGAACGCGCCATTTGTTACTCCATGCTGAGTTATAGAGAAGATGAGGCCGTCTCGAGGAAGGAAGAGAGAGAGAGAGGACCTGAAAAGAAATGTGGTTGTCCTTGGGATTGATTTGCACCAGCGGCCGGCATCTGATGAGGTTCTTCCGTTTCAAGCAGGTGGATCCCGATTCCATAGTTGAACTAGCCTTGACTCCATCCGAGAACGCCCACCAAAACCAAACATCAGCACGTCACGAAACAAGATCAGTCCCCAGAATTGAGAAAACGAAAAGGAATCCGAACGATTTCAACAGGTTCTCGACTTTGATTAGGAGGAGTACCATGCGCCCTCGAAATCGAAGGAACCGGGTCGCCGGATGGGGACGAAGCCAAGCACGTTCTGGTAGAAGTCGATTCGATCTCTCCAGCGACCGGCACACCAGCGAGATGTGGTTCAACGACTTGAGTTGCAGAGGATTTTCCCATTGAGTTCAGCCCGGGAACAAAACACTATCCGTGCGAGATCGGATTGGAACGGTTTCAAGAACCGAAACGGGGTTGCGAAAAGAGATCAGACAAAACTAGACGAACAATGAAAAGAGTAGAGCAGGGGAAAGAACGAGTTTGATGATGTGATGATGTCTGCTGGTTGGAGAGTTAGGGGGTGCATATATAGAGAGGACTCGCAGCGGGAAACGGGCGGCGGACAAAAACAAAACGAAATCGTAAACCTATTATGGTTATGTCAATTCAATCAAATTTTTTTTTTATTTTTTTTTATCAATTGAGTCTTAAATCTTCTATATTTATGTCAATTCAACTCATCAGATCAATTTTGATGGAAAATCACCGAAATGGATGTCAGTCTTACATGACACGTAAAATTTTTTTAATATTTTTTAGTTTTTCATTTTTTTTTTAATTTTTCTTCTTCTCTCCCTTCATTCTTCATTTGCCTCGTCGCCAAGGAAAATAAAATAAAAATGAAAAAGTAAATAAAAATTTTGAAAAATTATAAAAGTTCACGTCAACGCCGGCCGCGCTCTGTAGGACAGCTGACGTCCATGTCAGCTATTTTCAATCAAAATTAATCGGATGGACTGAATTGCAAAAATGCAAAAGATTTATGGCTCGTTTGGAAAAAAAAATTATGATTGAATTGGGTTTTTGATTTTTTTTTTTGGTTTAAATACCCGAGAAAAATCAAAGGAAGCATCGAAAGCAATAGCACGCACGGATATTTTTGCTTCTTTCTTGGATTTGTTTTATGCACTAGCGTTCGACTGGCACTCGTTGAAATAACATTTCCATTGAAGAAGGGGGGAATTCATCATTTAACAGTAAAACCTTAACGAGAAAAAATGCGTTTTACGTTTCCTTCTGATGAGTATTATTCAGATAGAAAGGGAAAACGTTGTTGCTTGTCCGTATGTACGTATCGCCATATGTTCAAAGGGGTTGAGCAAAGGAAACGATTTTGCGCAACATCGAAACAGAGTCGGGACGAACCGTTTCCGTTATTTGGTTTGGTTCCCAAGCTTTCTCATCGAACAACCTTTTATGTGTCGTTTGACCCTACTTCAGTAGTCTATCCGGTGTCATTCATTCGATGAAAAGTTGTGATTTTTAACTTAAGATAGTCGACGGAGCACCATTTTCTGGTTTATCGGCTACAACTTTAGTTCTTGTTGGTCAGTTTGTCGTCTCTTCAAGACATATAAATTTTGGCTATTTGCATGGAACCCTTGAGGCCTTGAGACATCGATTTTGGCTCTGTTGCGAAAACCACCGGTTTGAAATTGGATCTGCAGATCTTCGCCGCTCGGCAAGATTTGATTCCCGCGGCGGTTCGATCATCATCGTCCCCGCGTGGGCATCTTGCCCGCCGTCTGAGGGATCAGAGTGGCCATCTTTCTTCATTAAATTTGGAGGGGACGGCATGCGGTCGCGCTTTTGACTTTGTGGAGAGACGCGCCACGGTGTCCATCGTCCCGAACTGCTGGAAAATTTTTAACGGTCAAGAAATCCATCCCCGTGAAGCATGAGGCAAAAGCTAAGTTGATCTCCATATCCGTTGTGATTATGAAAGATGATTTGCCATGCACCTTGGCAAAGATATCTGGCACCTCGCCGGGCGCTCGCCTCTCGTCGGTCGTTGAGGAAAAAAGAAGGGAAGGAAAAAAAAAAAGAAAAAAAAAAAAAAGAAAAACAAGTAATAAAATATGAAAAAAATATTAAGGTAACAAGTAAAAATTGACCACATTGGCGTTGACAGCCCACGTCAGCGCCGGCCGCCACATAGCGACTTTCGGTCAAAATTAATCAGATGGACTGAATTGACACAAATATAAAAGATTCATGACTCAATTGGCCAAAAAAATTTAGGATTGAATTGGCATAATCATAATAGGTTTAGGACTTTTTTGGTGATTCTCTCCTAATTACTTTGTACATGCATGTGGTAAAAAGAGGCTAATGATATTGCAAGCGCATGGAATCCTACTCGTTTCGCAATCACGTGTATCTAAACTCTATTTTTGTTCAATCAAAGCAACTCAACTTTTAGAATAGCACCCGTTGCGAGGCGGGAAAATTATAAAAAAAATCCTAAACTTATTGTAATTATGTCAATTCAGTCATAAACTTTTTTTTTTTTGCCAATTCAATCATAAACCTTTTTGCAACTGTGTCAATTCGGTCCATTTGACGAATTTGGGCCCAGTGGCGACCTAATATTTTAAGATTTTTTGGATATTCAGGGAGTCGCTTATGGCCGTTTGCCGAAGTCGGGTGACCGGTTGGAGGTAGAACAGGAAAGGGAAGGGGATGGACGAAGGGACAAGGATAAAAAAAATAAAAAATAAAAAATCAATTTTTTTAAAAAAAATATTAAAATATTAGGATGCCGAACGGACTAAAATGACATAATTACAAAAGGTTTAGAACATAATCAATAAAAAAAAATTTATGACTAAATTGACATAATTATAATATATTAATGATTTTTTTTATAATTTTTTCAGTTGCAAGCTCGTTCAAAATCATGGATAGAGAATTGCTGGTGTAGCACCAACCCTTAAGTAATCGTTAAAAATGTCATTATTGGCAATTCGTTGTGTCCTAACAGGGGGACTAGGCAGTAGACACAACATGTTAATTGTTATGCCCTAATTTCGAACGAATTCCTTTTCCCTTTTTTATTATCATGGATGCAGGAAAAAGTTGCCTTCTTCGTAGTTCTGATTTTTCAAGGTCGTGCATGGACTGCTGCATGAAACAAACGACTTAGGGAAAATCCGTAGGTTTTGAGACCACATCCCTCGGTCCCTGAAGTCCCCCCCCTTGTACGAGGAAGTTCAGAGGCGAAATCAATTTGAACGCTTTTCATTCTCGTCACTGATGACGTCACCGGTGTGACGTCACCAACTCATCCAGAGAGCTTTAAACCCGACGCGCAGACAGATGGTTATTAGAGAGAATTTGTAAGTTTTCTTTTTTCGAGAAATTAAAAAATCTGCCCCAATCAATTGATTGAATTGACTTGAAATATATATTACGAGGTGATCCCATTTCCCCAAAAAAGGAGAATAACTAATTCAATTTTAGATTTATTATACGAATATCAATTCAGTTCTAAGATTTCAAAATTTAGCAACACAACACTAAACATTTGGGCAATACTCTAATATAGTCATTTCGATCAACTACCGCCGAAAATTACTAACATGATGATCCGTAAGTCAATCATCGTTGGCCGGCCTACATGGCGTGCTGACTTGGACAACTTATGGATTGCCGTGGTAGCGATTTTCTGACGACAATTTGCTAGAATGACTATATTGGAACACTCGTACAAAAGTTTAGGACTACATTGACAAAATTAAACGATTTGAGATTGAATTTAACATTCGTACAATAAAATCTAAGACTGATTGGGTAATTATTCCCTCACGAAAAAAGGGAGACTAGCTCTTTCAATTCAAGGAGGTGAACCATTGTGATATATACATACCCCAAGATCATAACACGACGCATCATAATGAAGAGTAAAGAAGATTTGGGTAACACGGTTAAATTGAATCAAGTTGTCGATCTCTTTAAACATAAAGTGTTTCAAAAAACTTAATTTTGTTAATTTAACTTCAGTTATATAAGATCAAACAAGGTGTAAAAATGGAGAAAATTGTTATAAAAATTATGGCAGATACCAACTCAGTATTAAACTTTTCAATTTGGATAATTTAGTCATAGTGTAGCCTTTCAGCCAATTTTGATAGGAAAATCGCCGACGTTAAAGGCAACTGTCCTACGTGGCACGACAAACGATAACATGCACATTTTTTTGTACGTGATGGATGCCATGCGAAACAAATTAAAATTGTTGTATATATATATAGCATCCTACGTAAATATTGTGAATTTCTCTTTGCGCTTTGGGCTCATCAGGCCAGTCGCCATCTGCACGAGGACTGAGGACAATCTACGCGCACGTCAATGCTGCGATGGTTCTTACAAGGAAATATTAGATCAAGAAGACGACACTTGCGGAAATATTGCAACGTACGTATGGGTCTTATAATTGGAAAGGGATGAAATTCTCATTCTACTAAGCCACGAGGGAAAAGATGAGGGAAAACATTTAAAAAGTCTTAAATCTATTGTATTAGTGCCAACTTGGCATTAAACATTTTGATTGTGTTAATTTAGTTGTAAATCTTTTGCACATTTGTGTCAATTAAATCCATCCAGGCCATTTTAGTTCGGAATTGTTAATATGGACACCGATCGTCTTACGTGACACAACCGACATTGGCATTATGGCCATCCTAGAATCGGCAAGGGCCGATCGGCCTGTAATCTACAAAAAAAAAAAAGAAAAGAAAAGGAAAGACAACAGCTAAAAAAGTTATTTAAAATTAAAAAAAAAAAAATATTCATGTCAGCATCGCCCGTGCCACATAGGATGACTAGTTTCCACATCAATGATTTTCGGCCAAAGTTAGCTAGATCGAGTCAAAATATAAAATGTTTAGCACTAAATTGACATAATAAAAAGTTTAGGACTGAATTGGCACTAATTCATAGGTTTAAATACTTTTTTGACATTTTTTTCCGAAAAGATTTATGCCCGTGTCATCAGGAAAGGTGCGTCCCCGAATCGGTTTAGTATGTTGGAGATTCACTCTTTAAATGTTTCCAACAAAAATTGAAACCTAACAATACGAGAAGAGGAACAAAACTCTCTTGTTATCAAAGTTAACATCTTGTTAATCTAGCCCTATAATGCTGAAAGCGATAGCATGGTGATTCCAAACTGTCCGTAAAATAACTACGTCCTTTCATGAGTCTCCCGTAATTTCCAAATTTTAAATGAAATCTTCCCAACCCTACAACCATTTTTGTATTCATTTCTTGAAGTGCCGGGGCGCGCACGACAACACTTCTGGTGTGGATTTTCTGTTGTAGGATCAAAAATCCGTTGGTACTGCAACTTCCGGAGCAGATATCCATTTCATTAGGCAACTTCGTTTTAATGCTTCAGAAGTAATTTGGAGCCACTTGAAAATGTAAAAAAAAAAAATTACTTTTCTCCAGATGCAGAAAAAAGTGCTGTCATAGGCAAAAGTGTTATCATGAGCGCCCTAAGCTTTCCCTTCTTATTTCCATTCGTTCCTCGAAAATGAACATGAATTTTTTTTTCTCTCCTAAAACGATCGATAATTGTATCGTCTACAAAAATAAATGTACGAAAAAATGTTTTTATTGTCAATTGAAATGTTTAAACATAATTGTTGTTAATAATAAAAAATATTTCATTAACTAATTATTGCAAGCCATATAAATGTATCGATTTTAGGAAGATATTTTTCAAATCATTCATCTTCCGCAAAACAAAAACGGACAGTTCTTTCTCGCATTTTTCCGCACACATCGGGATGCCCATTTTCCTAGTAATAAGAAAGGCTTCCTATCTCTTGCTCTTTCTCTGCTTGTCATTGTAAATCCACCCATTTCTGGCCAGAAATACCATAGGAAACTACATAATCAAATATCTAATACTATTATTTGGAAACAGCCAAACTGAAAACCAAAGGCAAATGAGAATACTGCCAATTTTACAAATTAAAACATTACTTCTCAATGAGACTGCAAAATGAAAACAATTAACCGGACGCAATTTTGCTAGTGCACAATTTCTAGTAAATAAAGATTTTATTGTTGAAATTGGAGTACTATTTTGTTGGTTTTCATTTCCGTTTGATATAAAAAGCCTGATGGGTTGGACTGGACTGAGTTAGAGCCCAAATGCAACTGCAAGATCTCTATCGCCAATAGGGGGAGAACTGATTCCTTGTCAATCGGAAATTGGACCGGATCCAACGATTCTTGATAAATTTCGAAGGAACCGGTCCGATTTCTGCTTTCGCATATTTGAACTTGTCTGATTCCCGATTCCTTATGTGGACCTGACTGATGGAATGGTACTGCACCCAAAATTGGACCCTCTAAAATCTAATTCTATAGCATCCTACGATCTCTGAGTTACAGTAGAAAACTTTGTCTTTCTTCATTGTGTTATGCCCGCTCCGTCACGGGCTCTGCCACTCTTCTCGTCCCTCCAAAGTCGCTGTGGTTTGTCCCTCTTGTTCGCCAGTCGCTCACCCTCCTCATTTGGCCAACGCTCGCCTCCTCCGTCGACTCATCGAAATCCACCTTGGTTGTGAGAACTCAAGTCCTTGCTGAATTACTATTTCTGAGATATATTTTGCTTGAATTTAGACCTTTTTTTTATCAAACTAATCAAGCTTTCATTAACTAACGGTCTTTGAAAAGTAGCACTACCGGCACAAAAGGTTTTTTTTTTTTTGGTGGGGGGGGGGGGGGGGAGGGGGGGTAGATAGCCAATTAAGGAGGAGAGACCCGATTTTATGGGCCTTTGCGATCCAGTCTGCGCAACGGTTTACTTCAGGAGGGGCAAAAATGTCCTGTGGGCCAACGTTACACTGCAATCTTCAAGCCCGTTTCTTATGGGCCACGGGCTTTGGTCACTTTTAGAAGGCCCACTACGGTAGATATGCCATCATACTTTACTGTCTTCCTGTCTCTCGCAGCTTCCCACAGACGTTTCAAGCCCTCGCGCAAGCCTAGGGTTCCCGCCATTGTTGCGGAATCTGCTCGGATCGTCAGGCGAAACCATCGACCAGAGCTCCATTGCTTCCTCTACAGACGCCGGCGATCGAAGCTTCACGATTTTTCCTCCGACCGCGAAGCGCCGACTTTGAACTTCCGCCAGCCGCGATCTGGAGGCAACCACTTTCCTGATTCGAAAGGTTCGTGCTTGACTTTGGACTGAAGCTTGGGTAGCAGTCCTTTAATTGCGATACCGGCGGCTCCAGTGACCATCGAGAACCGGAGCGGGACCGTCGGTCCGATTCCCGGATGCACAGGGTCGGCTCTGGCTTCAACAAACTCAGGCTTCCACAAACTCAGAACCGATCCTGTTCGATCGGGTTACCGGTCCCACCCTGGAGAACCGACCGATGACTCCTAAGCGCCAGA
>JAGVVM010013862.1:0-11059 GCA_019149425.1 Psidium friedrichsthalianum
TCAAAAATTCACTATAAGATTATAAAAAAAAAATAAAGTAATAAATAAGACAAAACAAAAAATAAAAGACCGGAGCAAATAAAATACATAGCAAAAGAGAGAGTTAGCCGATAAGATGTATTATAGTGGGCCACCATTCCTTGGAGAGCCACTAAGCGCAGCATTATATGTTTGCTTGCTACCTGTTCATCTAATATGTAAAACGGCATCGTTAAGTTCATGTTGAACAAGCTTGTTCCTAAAGGCACAAATGGGCAACATGGGCCAATTTCCTATATTGTGTTCCTAATGAAAGTCCCATACAGGGTCAGGCTCGTAGCCGACTTCTTGCTGCAATATCTATGCTACTAAATTCGAGAATTTCCAAATATAAAATTTTGCTCAAGCTTGGTGTTTACCCCGGTATGTGTGTCGTGCTTTGACAAAACTTGAAGTATGCCTCGCACAGCATAGCATCAGGATTTGGTAATTCTACTCTATTTTTTTTCTCAAGGGGGAAAATGAATTTAATGTTCAATTAGATTTTCGAGGTTTCCAAATCAGGCAAAGTATGAAGCTTTTGATAGTTGGCTTATATATCTTAGCCGACATGAACGTTAAATCTATTGTGTATTGGGAGATTCTCAATCACTGTTTAACCAAATTAAAAGGAGGAGCGTTAGTATCCTCAACGGGAATCTGATTTGGATATCTTTTAGTGAAGGATTGCTAGTAATTTCCTGACAGTATTAGCATTAGCTAGTATATACATCCTCATTTTTAGAGAAACCACGTACCCTACAGGATTCACAAAAGGGAAGGACATCTACTCCTCGAATACAACACTGCCACCATCGACGTACTCCAACCCCAACATCTTAGTCCACGTACCATATCTACACTCTCATGGCACCATCAAAAAGGCTCTGGGTTTTTTTTTTTTTTTTTTTTTTGTTTTTTTTTTTGGTGTCCACCATCTATACTTACTTGCCATACCAACATCCTATCAAGCTAAATTCCTTCTACTTCACTACTACTTACTTCCAAACCTATCTCAAAAGGGTGATGATTGAGGCTTCATCTCAACTCTAATCTGAAATAGGTGAATTTAAAAAATGGGAGTGAGTATATCAAAAAAGAAAAATTAGTATAAAGTACCTAACGTGTGACTATACTATCTACCAATCATTGAGTCACGTCTACAACAAGCAAGGCAATGTACAGAAGCACAAACCGCTAACCCTAATCCATCACATGACAGTTGACCTCTACCAAAACATCATTCGCATGAGCATGGATGCACATAATTGCGTTAACTTACTAGACCCCAAACCTCTTACTCTTGCAATGCATTTCACCTCAATGTTTCGCTATATGATTAGCATTTTGTCAATTATAGTAGGGAATGGCATTCCCTGAAACAATCCCACTAAAAGAAACGCCTCCTTTGGTCACTTCTACATATGCAACCCATAGACACTCTGCGCGAAATGCATGCTCTGCATGCATCTCTTACCTGAGGCATATGTAATTAGAGTACGTGCATAATTTCATCAGGTATTGACCAATGCGCACCCTTGTCCTCACACCGCCATCCCATCCAGCTCCACGGGGGTATCATTAGAATGCAGTTCCGTGGAATAACTTACAGACCAACTGAAGCATGCCCAATACCAGACTAACTAAATACCAGTTGTCCGATACCTATGACAATTGAAGATCGTTTTCCCTTCTTTTTCTATACACATTCACTTGTCATTTTATCTTTAATTGCAAACCTGCTGACCTTACACCCATGCAAAAGGGATATCAATCTCATATCTTATGACATATTACAAACGATACGAACTCCACAATTAATGTTCCATATTTCACGGCCAGACCAATTAACTACCATCCATATTCACAGTCATGCCAATTTTATAGTCTATGACCAATTCAGACCATTGAATCCACAAACAGATGAGTAGACTCTACGGTCTAGCTATCCAATACTACAAGTGTTGACACCTGATTTTTTAATCACATTTTCTCTTTAAATTAATAGAAATCCATAAAATTTATAAAATTAAAAAAAATAAAAAATCAACTTTGGGGACCTTGACCAAGCCTAGGGAACCAATTTTGACCAAAAAATAAATTTTCCATATTTTCGGTATTATCTGCATTTTATTTTAAAAAATTCATAGAAAATCAAGAAAAAATGAGAAAATTACAAAATCAACTTTGAAAGCCTTGGCCAAGCCTAAGGAACCAATTTTGACCAAAAAAATGAGTTTTCATATTTTTATCATTTTTTAAATATTTTTCAGAGATTAGGAAATATTTGAGAAAAAATTGCATTTGAGGCCACAAAAATATAAAAAAAATAGTCAGTATTTTTCTTTTAATTTTCTCATCATTTGGCCGAAGAAAATCTGCAAAAATTAACTTGGAATTGGAAATTACTTTGTTAATCTCATTTTCAGATTAATTAAAAAAATAAAAATAAAAATAAAAAAATTATAAAAAAATGCATTTTAGCTCTGTAATTTTCGATTTTTGCATTTCTAGAGTTGTGACATTATCCTCTAATAGTCCAAATTTTAACAGCTTGATGGGGTACTTTCCATTGTTGCATTCGATTTTCCGAATTCAATTTGTCATTTAAAGCGTTCTCCGTGATGCATTATCACGTTTGCAGGATTTGCCGGTAGAGTATGCAGGATCGATTTCGCGAGATGTTCTTGAGAATTGATGTACTCAAGAGTTGGGTCGTGGAATTATTAGGTAAAATCAAGAAAGGTTCTCTAGTTCAGTTTGAGTATGGAAAGGAAAGAGCTACGAAAAGTGGATTTTGGGAGCCCAAAGGCGATCCCCTCAAGGAGCAATATTGAACAAGGATCCACAAGCAACCACCAGGTTGTTGCGGCAAATATTCCTCAGAACCCTCCTATGGAAAATCTACAGGATGATGTCATGGGTGACTGCTTGGAGCTGTGGGACCTTGATAATCTTGGATCACCTTCTTCTAGTTTAGAAAATTCTAGTTGCGTGACCATGTCATCAAATGAATATTTTGATTCATTGGCCCTTTTGCAAGACATTGAGGCTGAAAATTCCAAGAGGTGGAGACAAAAGAAAGGCCACCGAAAAAAAAAGGGGTGAATCCAAAAGTTGCAAACTTTAGAATTCGAGGCATCGGTGCGTGTGGATGACAGAGTTTCATGGTTCATGCGAAAGGAGCTTTTGTTTGAGTGTCGTTTGAACTAAACAGGGACCGAGAATGTTTGTTGAATGGAAAGGGTGCATTTTTATAATATGGGGCCATTGTTAAGGTTGGGGACAAAGGAGCATGCATGAGGAGACGGAGGAGAGAGAAGGAATAGATTGAAACCTTCTTTGCTTTTTGTGTATGATGGGTTCATTTCTGCTACTACTTAAGTTGTCGAAAGAACAGAACACTTACCATTAGCATGGCAATGGCAAAAAGGCCAGCTTATTGGACGTGGCACTCTCGGAAGCGTTCATATTGCAAGCACCGAATGTGCGTTAAAGGAGTTTGAATAATTGCCCAATGATCCTAATTTGGCTGAGTGCCTGAGGCAGTTAAAGCAGTATTATGGCAATGAAATTTGAGCATCTTGGGGCCCTAATCGAATCGGCTGTCTGCAGTTTGACCCGCCATGTTATGATTGGATTGGCTTACCTGCATAACTCCATACGAGGTTAATTCTAGATAATTGATCAAGCGTCAGGAGATTGATTTGCATATTGGATGAGGATGATAGACCCCTGTGAAAAGTCTTTGGCCTGCGCAGAGATTTAAAGGGGACTATTATAATTTTTTATGCATCTGGGATAGTCAAACTTGCTGACTTTGGGATGCCAACCATCCATGGAGATAAGAGTTGCCTTTGGTCAGCCAGCAGAGGAGCAAAATGCAGTAGATCGTAGAGAGGGGAAGTCTGGTGACTAGCAATTACGTGGACGATAATGACGTGGAGGGTCTAGAGATGCCACTTGAAGGTTATTTTATGCAGCTGGATGGAACTCGTAAAGATTCTGACTGTTAGAAAGCATATTGATGATACAGAGGACTATGCTGGTATTCAACTAGACAGCCATAGAAACGAGTTAATTCAACTGCAGTTGACGTTGATAATTGCATCTTTTGTTATTGCCGTTGAAACTTTAATTGCTGGTTTGTTTGATATGAACATCCCTTATCCATTGTATGACAGGGATGGTATATTTGGCTTCTTCGTGGGAGGTACCTCGGTGGGCTGTATATTGATCTTCTTTCTCACTTTAAGATATGCAGAGGAGAAGAAGCTGCTAAAAAAAAAAGAGTAGCAAATGAGATCAGCGACTCGCACTCAAAATGTGCTCTGTTTGAAGTCAAAAAAAAAGGAAGCCCGTGGGGAACATCATCATAAAAAGGGAGAGAGAAAATCCACTTGGGGCTCTCTTCCCCCATTGACGGAAAGAAAAAGGAGAGCTGGGCTCTCTGATCCTCTTTCACAGTTCAAGGGCCAACAGACAAGGAGGATGGTAAGATTGAGGTGCAAAAGCGAAAAGTATTGCAGATGAGGATGACTTGGAGGAAGAAGCACAAATGCATGAGGTTGAACGCCCGTTAAAATGACTAAGGTTGAGAAACCAAGAATCTCAAGGCTTAACTTCTCCTAGTAATCAAAACTCTCAATTAGGTGGAGCTTCGTTCCAACCTGTAGTTGAGCAGCAAGAAATCCAATTCAGTCCAGCAAAATAACATGAACAAGGGAAAACAACCCATTTCGCCCATGGCTTTGGCAGTAATTGAAAGAAACGACCTATCACAGCTGTCTACTACTAAAGTTAAGGGACTCCCAACGAAAAAAAGAAAGAAATGATGAGTATAAAAAATGCACCGAAAGTTGAAAAGGAGGGGTACTTTCTCAAGCCGATTAATATTGTCAAGAGGGTGTCGTCTGCAGTTTTCCCTGCTAACATGATGACATGACTGGAGGCTGTCGAGCCATTTATGTCATTTAAAGATGTATCGAATTCCCAGAAGCAGAACCTGTTCGTTAGTAAGTTAAACTTCCGCTGCAAGGTCCGTGATTTCAGCAATCCTAATAAGAACTACACAGAAATAAGTTCTAAGCATGAAACTTTGATCGAGCTTGTCGAATTTGTTTCTAGTGGATCAGCTAAGTTCAATGAACTGGCAATAGCTGCCATGTGTAAGGTGTGCGCGATCAACTCGTTTAGGGTCTTCCCTCCGAAGTACCGGTCAAATAGCTCTGGGGGTAAAACCGAGGATGAGGAACCAGTATTCGACCCTGCATGGTCACATATACATATCATGTATGACTTGCTACTCTGTTTTATCAGTTACACTTCTCTTGATGCAAAGGTTGCAAAGCAATATGTAGATCATCCTTTTATTTTGAGGATACTTGACCTTTCGATTATGAGGATCCGAAAGAAAGAGACTGCTTAAAAACGATTTTGCATCGAATTTACGAGAAGATCATGGTCCCACTCTTTCGGCGCATTGGATGCTATCTCAATAGCTCGCTTTATTAGAACATACAGAACCGTTGGAACCAAGCTGTGCTCAACCTTACCAAAAATCTAAAAAAGGGATTTAACAGAAATGGATGAGGAACTCATGTCCACTTGCCAGCGCAAGCTGGAAGAAGACAACTACTGGTCGAATGTTGCGGCTGAGAAGCGAAGAGCAACGTGGGAATGCTTGGAAAAGGCCACCTCTGACCAACCTGTGTATGTCGTTGAACAGCAGTGCATAGGAATGTCTTCATCTACACTCAAGGCACCGAAAGAAAAGAAACAACAGCATAATTAAAGAAAAGAGTAGTGTAGCTCGTGGGGAACAGCATTATGAAGAAAAAGGTGAGTGGAGGAGGCCATGAGGAGGATGGGTGAAGTGCTCCGGCGGGGACTTTTGACTGAGGATTCACGTGAAAAAGGGAGTCCAACGTGCTACATCATGTGATGTCGATCACATATAGGCAGAGGCACTCCAAATTGATGCAGGAATTTACGGGGTGAGGTGGAGTCAAAAGACAAAAGACATTCGGTTAACACAGCAACAGGGGCATCTCACGCACTTGAAGACAGAGGTTTTATTCCTCATGATGGGGGGGGGGGGGGGGGGGGGCTAGAGATTATTGGTGATCATCATCACCAAGGGCCCAAGTCGCCCAACTTGCAGGAGAAGAAAACATTCTCCATGATCTGGTGTCGCAGAGGCCAAAAAAAAGAAAACTTTAGCTGGTTGACAAAATTCGAGTGGTGATTTCTGACTGAAGGATCACTGACTCACTAACCCCAAAACTTCAATTTGCCAGTTCCTTAGATACTTTAACTGATGGACTATGACCAGAACCAGAATAAGGGGGCTTGGAGAGATCTTTCATGAGGATAGTGCCCTTAGAGGGGGGTGGAGGACGTCTCGACCGAGAGACCCTGGAGATGCAGCAAGAGTTCCTGCCCGTGGAGACAGCTCATCACTAAAAAATGTGCCAGCGGGTGGACATACCAAAGGGTTTACCATGCACAGCCAGGGACATCTACTCGCAAAAGAACTGGTTGCAAGAGGTTTATAAACCATGCTCATTACTGATTCTGCTATTTTTGCCATGATTTCTGTTGATATCGAAACATGGCAGTTTGATTCGGTATCTTAGAAATGACAAAGGAATCATTGGAAGATCCCGAACGATGGCAAGGAGAAAAGATAGTATTTGCCATTCGGGATATGTGCGCCATTCGGGATATGTGCGCCATTCGGGATATGTGCGCCATTCGGGATATGTGTGCTATTCGGGAAGTTTAAAGAAAGTATGCCGAATGAAAGACATAGTGTTTGGACTCGGCATGTCATAGGTATGCAACATGGAAATTATTACATCCCGAAATTCGGATATACAAGACAAGACCTATGGGCGCGAACAGGTTTTCTAAAACTTAGAAATTTCATTCAAAAAGGGACGGTGGTGCGGTTACAAGTTATAAGAGACATGGGCTCCAATTTACATGGGTCGGTTGTGAAGATCATGGATTAGAGGTGAAGTAGAGCGCCAAAATTCAAAGGTTTGAAATCAAGGAATAACCGCTTGAGCGGTTAGAAACGCAAAGAGGATAAATACCCGAAAGGAAGAAAAGAGAGGATCTCCACAATCATCCAACAAGGACACTCTGTTTCTTTGAAGTTTTAGCCTACTTCCCTGTTCGTAGTGTAGCCTTAACTTTCCAGCACTTTCCTTTCCTTGTACTTTCGATTTCAAGCAATCTATTTCCATTACCAGCCAATTAGGAGTAGCATAGACAGTAAATCCTCGCCATTTCCATCGCTTTCGTTAATCGCACACGCTCATTCCCCTGTTCTCCCTGACTTTCCATCAGAACAGAGCCACAGAACCCTTCTTAATAAAAATCGAATTGCGAAGTTCGGTGAAAGATATTCCCGATTCAAATCGCGCGAACATCTTTTTGGCACGCCTGGTGGGACACTTTGTGGTGAGTTTTGGAAAATGGTGAGAACAAGAAATCAAATGGATGGTCAGAACGACAACGCCAACAATCCAAATGATGGTAACCAGTCTGAGCATTCGGCGCTAATGTAGTGGTCGGAGTTACCGCCGATATACCACGGCAGTTAACAGATGATCAAGCTCGTGCGTTAGCACCAGATGCTACGCTGGTAGCTACGATGAAGAGAATGTTCGAAGAACAACAGAATGAATTGACCAACCATATGATCCGACACGTCACTGATGTCATCAAGCCAATGGTAGTCAATGCGATAAATGAAGTAATATCGCGCCCGGTTTCATCGTCTCAAGGACCCCCTTTTCAAGTGAATGCTTCTATGGCCATGCCTTATCCTCCAATGTATGGTCCACCTGTCGTTGGTCAAGGTAGCGGAGGAGTGCCTCTTCAACCTTCCCCAGTAAGGATCATACCAAGGCCAGAGAATCCAACTCAAATGAACTTGGTAAATGGAGTCAGTGGGTATACTTTCCCGCAAGGCGGTCTAGTCGAGGGTAATGCAGCCAGCCCAAATGTCCAGAATGTACCTCTGGTGCCGAATATACCCAATCCCGAACCAATGAGGCCTCCTGGAGTTCCAGTATATCCACATGGCATCGGGAATCAACCATGTAGACCAGCGCCACCTGTTAACTTCAACGCAGAAAATCAAGGGATCGATAGACCCATACCAGTTGATCCCAGGGGGCAGGAGGCATGGGTTGGTCAACAGAATGCGAGGCCATGGAATCCTGATCGGGTAGCCGAGATCGTGCTCCAGCAGTGGGAATTGACAGAGGTGCTCCCAGGCCAGTGTATAGGAAACCACACCCAGACTGGGTGGATAATATCCCATACCCGAGGGGATTTAAGACACCTGATTTTGCTGTCTTCACTGGAGAGGAAGACCAATCAACCGTGGAGCATGTAGGGCGATTTTTAGCACAATGTGGAGAAGCAGGGACAAACGAGTATTTGAGGCTCAAGCTGTTTCCTCTGTCGCTGTCCAAGACAGCGTTCACATGGTACACCAATTTACAGCGAATTCAATCCAGACGTGGGCTGAGATGGAGAGGCAATTCCATTCTCAGTTTTATCGGTCAGTGCCCGAAGTGTCGGTAGCCGATCTTGCGAGAATGCATCAGTATAGCGGCGAACCGCGGACCAGTTCATCGCTCGTTCAAGAAGTCAAGGAACCGATGCTTGACATCCCTCACTGAGAAAGAATTTACCGATCTTGCGTTTAATGGGTTGAAGTTTAACCTTCGGGAACGTTTCGAAGGACAGACATTTGATGACCTCTTCCAATTAACAACCAGAGTCTCAAAGTATGAGCACCTATTGAAAGAGAAAGATAGGAGACCTATGAAAGAGAATAGGCAGGCTCTAGTTGGGGCAGGCAATCCCGAAATGGAAGACCTGACAGAAGAGGAAGGTGAAAGGGAGATAGCAGTGGCTACGATGGTATTGGACAAACCATACGTGTGCCCAGCCCTTAAGCCGGCAAAGCTGAAGGAGTTTGCAAAGGCAAAGGCGAGAGAGTCAAGCAGTTACTCGTTTGACATATACAAGTTGGATGAAATATTCGACTTGTTGCTGAAAGATGGGATGATAAAGTTGGCTGAAGGACAGAGTATCCCATCCAAGGAAGAATTGGCAGAAAAGAGGTATTGTAAGTGGCACCATTCAACCAGTCACAACACAGCAAATTGCATCGTTTTCAGAAAACGATACAAGAAGCGATTCGGCAGGGCAAAATTAAATTTGCCGAAGACAGGGAAAGCACCAATGGAGGTTGATGCAGACCCTTTTCCTAAGATGACGGGAATGGTGAATATTCACACCCCGTCGGATTATCAAACCGAAGGTTATGCTCTCATTGTCACCAGGACCTAAGTCATCAAGACCAACAGTGGTCGGAGTATCGGTTTGTTCGAGGAACAAGAGGAAGATACCGATCAGGCTCTTTCATTCGGGGAAGTATTAGACCCCGAGGAGGTTTTGGAAATGGCTCCACAAGTCATCTAGTCCGCGGAACAAGAGGAAGATACGATCAGGCTCTTTCATTCGGGGAAGCATTAGACCCGAGGAGGTTTTGGAAATGGCTCCACAAGTCATCTAGTCCGCGGAACAAGAGGAAGATACCGATCAGGCTCTTTCATTCGGGAAGCATTAGACCCGAGGAGGTTTTGACAATGACTCCACGAGTCATTTGAGCTATGGAACTAGGAGAGAATACGATATGGGTCTTATTCCCAAAAGGAAGGAGAGGAATGGAGGATGCCAGGAGCAAACACTCCTTCCGAGGACATGAAAAGGAAACACGAGTAAGTAAAGTCAAATCCGAGATTGTGGTTCCCAATATTCCTTCCAAGAACATGAAAAGGACGGGCAATGCAAGCAGTTAAAATTAGAAGATTGGCGAGTTGGCACGCTGCGAACGCCAGAGAGAGCATTACAATCGGCAAGTTCGGGAGTCAGAGGAAGGTCAAGTCGAGCCCCGAATTGATGAAGTTGACAAGACCGCAAGCAAACCCGTCAAAAAGAAAAGTTTATGGCAACGATACAAAGAAGGAGACCCGGAGGTAGGACTTCTGGGGAGCAAGTGGCAAATATGATTATGTTGTGTCTTATAGCAAGCCAGAATACCTCACGCGACCGTCATTACTCGTTGAGCCATCTGGTTGGGAGATGAGTTTGATGACCAACCACTTCCCATTCCGGAGAAAGTTGAAGAGGAGGGTAATCCCGAAATATCGCGGAACAAGAAAATTCACGCGAGTCAGAGTAGTAATCAAGGAGGTGAGAGCACCAAAGCCCCAAGTAAGTCAGCCAAGAAAAAGAGTCTTTGGCAGCGGTATCAGGAAGGAGACCCAGAGGTAGGTCTTCTTGGGGAAACCAGTGGGAAGTTTGAGTACGTCGTATATTATGGAAAGCCAGATTACCTCAAACAACCACAATTACCAGTTGTATCGACTGGTTGGGGGAAGAGTTTGATGATCCGCCACCTAGATCTCCACCACGGAAATTGAGGAAAGCAAGATTTCCAAAGCCGAACACGATGTTCCTGAACGAAGAAATGATGATTCATCATCACTGCAGGTAGCTCTGCCTAAAGTGAGAGGAGAAAGACTTACAAATTCCGCATGACCTTCCCGAAGGGAAGTGGAGAGAAGCAAAACGCGCCTGGCCAAGCGTCATACCGAACTCTCAAGAGGAAGAATCAAAGGCAGAAAAGCAAGCAGAGATATTTCGAACAAGCTTGGAGAGGCAGGACAACCCCGAATCATGAAGGAAGAAACTGGGTATGGAGGCGAAATGTTACCGAAGCCAAGAAAGAAGAAGTAGAGGAAGTTCTTGCCCCGAGTCAGCAAAAAGAAAGTCAAGACAAGAACGGTCAAGGGAGAGAAAGTTGGGAGGAACGACCAACCATAGAGTTTGGACAGTTCACGTATAACTGCCTAGAGAAACACGAATAGGATTCAGTCGAAAAAAGTCGCCATGAAGCCTGAAGACGAAAAGGTAATAGGACTTCGGAAAGGGAAGTTCAACAATGCCA
>JAGVVM010013864.1:0-10689 GCA_019149425.1 Psidium friedrichsthalianum
ACTATAAGAGTTCTCACAGGATCATCACAACGAAGGATATCAACATGATCTCAATCATTTTGTAAAAGCCCTTCAGTTATTCCATTCCTTGAGTTATTGGAGAAAGTTGTTTCTCAAAGAGTTTGATCTTAATCTAAATCCTGAAATCCATACAAACATTCTCTTTAATAGG
Source organism: Psidium friedrichsthalianum (assembly GCA_019149425.1). NCBI lineage: Eukaryota > Viridiplantae > Streptophyta > Magnoliopsida > Myrtales > Myrtaceae > Psidium > Psidium friedrichsthalianum. The sequence goes on from JAGVVM010013864.1 coordinate 173, forward strand.
CCATGAATGTTTTATACCTTTGTGAAAGATCCTACGTTCACCTATGCAAATCTGGCACCCCACAGCAACTTAATTAGGCATATTTCACTACAGAGGTATACATATCCTCTGCATGTATTATCGCAAATCTTATGGGCGAATAAGAAAAATCAAGAGAATCTTCTGCGAAAAGAATTAGACCATCCTATAGTCCATATGGCCTTCTGCTTGCTAAGAAAAGTCTCAAGAGGATTATTACCAAACATATGAGAAGACCAGAGAGGCCATCCATCAAGCTCTGGAAGAAAATACAGAAGGAATCTATGAGAACTAATGGATTTTTTCCAAGACCAAGGATTATGAAGATTTTACCCCAGGCTTATGAATTTGGACAACTAATACAACCAAGTCTCAATCCACGATCATAACCCACAAGCCAAATAGGTAGCAACCACATCCCAGACCCAGCATATGGCCTTCGGGACCCCACTCCAGCACTCAACAAATGGACCTCTAGATCAATTTAGGACAAAAACTAGCCTAGTAAATCCATATTCCAATTAGATGATACCCGAATCTTGGCTCATATCACGAATCCATCAAAAATTATCAGCTTCAATAAAGCATTTTGTCCAGTAGGGTTGTATTATTGCACTACATGTCACACCGGCTACCACTTTTGGCCAGAGTGCTTTTATTATTGTCCCTCCAATTTTAGAAGTTTGTATTATTGTCCAAGAAGAACATCCTGCAGATGCCTATATGGTAGTTTATAAAAGTCCATAAAACCCTAACCTTTCTCTATTTTCATCATAGAATGATTATTCGATTATTTTTCCTCGTTTGGTCATAATTCAATCAAAGTGAGAAATAGAGGTATAAGGTTGGCTAAAGTATCAAAGAGTTGAAAGTCATTTAGTATCCTCTCCACTTGCCACATTGTGGATCTTGTGGATTAGAAAGTTTATGAGGCATTAGTGCCTTATGGCATAGATTAATGGCGCCTTAAGACTAAAAGGTAGTCCTATTTGAGACCAAGAGAAGGGCCGCCTATCGTGGGATAGCATAATTGCCTCAAATTGCTCATTATTCCTTATCATACCCTCTCATGGTATCAGAGTCAAATTCATCAATATCGGATCTAGAAAATAATTCTATGCCTTATAATACATCAGTGATGGGAGGAAGGTAGTTGGAGCATCTAATGAAATAGGTGCTGAAACACTAGTTTCTGAACTTTCAGCCATAGAGGTAAACATGATACAATTGCATCATAACACCTACAAACTGTAAAAAGAAGAGCTGCAAGCCAGGGTCAGTCATTTCAACTTAAATAAAGCCAAAAAAAAAATATGTTTTTTCGTTAGAATATAAAAATTATTCTAACTTCAATAAAAGAAAGTACATGTAAATTTACGAATCGACATTTGCACTTGTAAAAATTTCGAGTGTTTCACATTTACGAAAAAATCAAAGTATATGAGCTGTAAGATTTGAATTAAGCAAATAAAAAAAATCAGTGAAAGTCAATCCAGGACACTTAGTTCATTAGAACGTCAAGTTTGCTGAAGAATAAGAAGTAATTTGTTTTACCAAAAGATCTTGTTGAGACCTGGATAGTAGTGGGAAAGGACACTATAAAAAAGTAAAAAAAAAAAATGCTAGGCAAGACACTCTTCCAAAATGTTACTTTTTTTTTTTTTTTTTGCTTAGCCACCTAAAATGTTACCTAACTACAGTCTAAAATACCTAGATTTTATTTCTTTTCCATAGAGATTATTAATATACAAACAGCTTTTCTAGTTATCAAATTGAAATTTCTAAGTCATCAAAAGTGTCGAGCAGCCTTCTTATCTGGGTTTTTCTGTGACAATATCTTGAATTAAGCCATACAATACAATCCAATTGTTGGTTGAAGAAACTTTTTTAGGGGATGTTTCAAGAAGCCAGTTGATAATTTGTAAAATATTACGAAAGCACTGCCAAAATTCGGGGAGAAAGAGATTGCTAATACAACTGGAGGAATAATATTGTGGAGAAAAAAACCAATGAAAGAGTTTACAAATTCTGAAACACAGAAAACATAGGGAAAAGAACATGCATAGCTTTCTGTGACTCCAGAAGTTCACAAAAAGAAACTCAGATGAGTCATCAAACCAGTTTGCAGGAGGATACAGTTCTACCAAAAGTAGGTTTGAGATAAAACAGTATACACTCGCTCCCGCAATTAGGGATCCACATTAAAAGTGAGAGAAAGGGAATATACATTGGTTATGCATAGTAAGTTCCTTCTACCAAAGCCCACTCATAAATAAATTAGAACCTACTATAAACTAAAGATTAAGGATTTTTGAAAGTCTGCTGGTATTAATGTATCAAGCAGAAACAGTACTAGCTGAATAAGATATATACATCTGACATTCTAGCAGAGCGAAAGAACACTAAAGCACACTCTTTTGAATTTTATTTCTTTGCTTACTTAAAGGGTACAGATAAGAAACAGAAACTCAGTTCATACTAACGGAAGCACAATGCAAAAGACTAAAGTGAGGTAGGACAAGAAGAAACCTGCACAATGTCTTCCCTCTTTCGGTAGAACTAGGAATAAACCATAGTTTCCGACTGGATGGACATTCAAATTGGACAAAGAACCCATCATTTTGCCCATGTTTCCACTTCCTTGAACCTTGGCCTTTCCAGACCTGTCAGAGTATCATTCATCCAACCAGATGAAATTAGAACCATCGCTATACCTTTGAATGTGTTTTTTCCGAAATGTCGACATATGTATATAAGATGAAGAACACACGACTTGTGAAAAGGTTGGAATAGACTACGCGACAACTTATAAATGCCAGATCTAGTCTTAGAGTGAATTTCTTCTAGTAGAAAACTTCTCATGCCAGCCAAATCTACAAATATTTGAATGTGGATAACAAGTTCTCATGAAAGCAAAGTAAGTAAATTGCAGAGTACGAGAGCAAAGTACTTAAGAGGATTAAGTAAGAAAACGAAGGAAGATGCTCCAAAAAATGTGATTAACATTCTAAAAGATTTCACCTGAAGAGCCAAAGCAACTCTCATATTATCATATCGTGAAAATGTTTGCCAACTACAAAGGTTGGGATGCTGACTCTATTTTTCTGGTTGAGAGAGTTGCCATTTGAAAAGTAAGTAGGTGTCTCAAACGAGTTCACATTCCATGCAAATGCAATTTATTATGTACAATGTCCTCTTCTATTCTACTCTTCCATAAATATTCAAGATTCCTTGTTCTCAATTTTCTTCTACCAAGAGAGACAGGGTTGCAGCTGAAAAGAAAAAAAAAAAAGAAGAAATAAATTTGAGATTCATGGATTGACAAAACTGAGAAAACAAGCCATCTTGCAGTTGAGTATGCTAATCCATTGTTCGGTGCATGACAATGAAATTAAATCCTTCCAGAAACTGATATGTATAAGCACAATTCAGAAAGCATATCCAGCATTTAATACACCAATGTCAGTGCATTGACATTGCAGATATCAACAGTACCTGAGGCAAGAAATGACATTAATGATACCTGAGGGTAAGAAATAATGCTTTTGGGAGCAACTAAGCAAGCTGCTTTGGAGAAAGAATCCTCAGTATATTGTCTGAGAAATGTAAAACAACTGCTGTGGGTATGAGGTGACTCAAATGCCTGGCACATTGCAAAAAATTACAGAAAGAAATCAAACCACAATATAATACCATATCATCATTGGAGTCTAATTCCACAAATATATAAAGGTGAAGAAATTCGACGGGTATTATCTCACTAGACATTCAAACAAAAGGTAAAATATTGGAATTGCCAGGATAATTATGAAAAGGAACTATGATGTTGACTATAATGTACAACTACAGAGAAAATATTGAATAGATCCCAATACCTTATCAATATTAACAACAGGAGCATATTTCTCAGTGTCTGTTGTTTCTTTATCAAGGAGGAAATAAACTCTAGCGTCAACCTTAGAAGTGTCATGCCAAGATTTAACTGCTGTTTCCAATGTCTCAATGACAAATGACAGCACATCTTCCCATCCTTCTTTCTGGCCATACTTCCCAGACTGCAGAAAAGAGGGATATTCAAATTTATCGTCAAAAAGTTTCAAAGGAACTCCGTCCAAGTTCTTAAAACTCATCAGGTGTCTGAAGAGCCAGGATACTAAAACCTTGATAGACTAACACAATAAACTTATGGACGTCTAAATTTAAATAGCACATGTAAGAACAGGATAGCAAATAAGACTTAAGAATATTTTACCCTAAAAAGACACAGCAAGTGAAGAATAAGGCCTACCAGTTCAGACTTTAGTGGTTCCAAGTGCTTTGCCATCTGAACATTGGTTCTCAAATTCTCAACCTCCTGATCCCGCTTCTTATCTCTGACCAACTGGTTCAACCTCTTAATCTTCTTTGTTACTTCTGAACTCTGTGGATTATACTGCAATGCAGTCTCAAAGGCAGCTAAGGCCTATACATGTGAACATAAAGCAACAAACTCGTTGAAGCACGAAAGACCTCATCTAAGGCAAAAAGATAAAAACAGAGAAAAAGGAAATGACAGGTCTTCTCAAGTAATACCTCATCATATCGTTCCATTGACTCCAATACACATCCTTTTCTGAAATAGCCCTAGACAAGCATCAACTTTCCCTGAATAAGAAGATAAAAGAAACATCCAACCACATAAACACAAGAAGCACATACAATGCACCTTTTCCCACTGGGGATTCAACGTGATTGTTGTCTCGGCATCGGCTAGTGCTTTGCTAAGCTTTGCCAATTGCAGGAAGGCAGCAGCTCGGTTGCTGGAAAACAATACATAAGTTAGAAACTATGCTTCTATGCCAATCTGAAAGATGGAATCTGCTCAGCCCCAGACGTCTTACAGAAAATTACATCAAGGACTAGAAGAAGCCAAGTAAACTACGCGCTATCTAACAACAGAAGTGTGTTGCCAATTCTACTACTAAAGAGAGGGAAAAAATTGTAGATTATCCTATGAAACAATTCGCTGGTGCTATTCTGCTTCTTTTTTTGCATCGATGTTGTTGCCAGACATGTCAAAGTACCATGACTGATGAATAGAGTGATGATGACCACAGCCACTGACTCAACCAAATTTCAATTTTTAGGCATGCAACCAGATAACAATTTATGTGGATTCCTAGTAATCCAGTGTCTTTTACCCGGTTTTGTCTTCATCTTATTAGCCAACTCTTAGAATACTCCATATATAAGTCAACCTTCCTTTTTCCTTCTTAGCAAAGAAACAGAAGCCACATAATGAGCACATCTCTTTCTATCACAGACGTATTACACACCATTATGCCTCAAAGGGCATTACTTGTTGACACTCCAAGTCTTTTTACCGCAACGGTCAACAAGTAAAACTACAAGATGCACAGAAACTCTTAAGATAAAGGTTTACTAACCACCAACAGCAACAATTCAGGATCATATTGTTCAAAGTTCTCCATACACCAAACACAAGAATACATTCTCACAATCAAGATTACCTACTCCCAAAAGTTACCACCAGGAACCCTCAAATTTAGTCCTTAGAAAAAGGTTATATTGGTAAAGAAAAGACTCCCAAAACCTACCCTTTTTACCCACATTCCCCAGACATTCTTCACAAATAAGCAAACCAACACTAGTAATCACTTGACCGAAAGAACAAAAGCACCCGAAAACCCCCAGGTCTTAATCGTTGCCAAAAGTCACTTTAGCAAACTGCACTAGCAAAACGAAACCAAAAGACACCTCCGGTTCAAACAGAGTAAAGAGACCTGTATAGAGCGGGGTTCTGAGCATCTTGCTTGATGGCCTGAGTGTAAAGAGCAGCTGCTTTGAGGTAATTCCCTGCTTTGAAGAACTCATTGCCTTTGTCTTTCAGGGACGTCTCTGTTGCCCCCGCAGATCCGGCCTCTGATTCTGCCATCTTCGTGTTGGCAAAAACGAAACGAATCGAATGAAGTGCTGATTTTTCTCTCGATTTCAGTCCGATGGGTGATTAGGGTTTTTGAAGGGACTCTCGCATCAGACTTACCCTTCGCTCGTCGGATTGAAATAAGCAAAGCGAGACCGCGTGCTTCACTTGCTTAGAAGCGCCAGAGTGAGGAAGAAGAGGGTTTTGCTCGTCACTCCACTTCTATTTCGGCCACGCGTGTTTCACGGAAAACGAGCGTTTTAAAAAAATATTTTTTAAAATATAATTATTTATATCGCTTAAAAAAATAAATAAATAAAATTTTAATCACCTAATCGATGATGAAAATATTTTCTGTTAACTAATTTTTTCTAAACGATATAAGCAATCACTTTTCGAAAAATATTTTTCAAATTACTTATTTTTCGTAAAACAAACAGAACCATTTCAATTCCTTTTGCAAAAGCATTAAAATCCTCGAACTTGTGATAAAGTGCGATTAGCTGCTAAGTTTTTTCAAACAAATGGAAATAGTTATGGGCCTAATACCCTATAAAACAACAAATTTTAAATTCAATCTCAATTTTACCCTAATTTTGCTTCTATGAAATACCCATAATTTAAATTCAATTTTAATTTCTACCATAAACTTTTTCGATCCCCCTAACTTTATGTCATGTCTCAATTCTATTCGTTCTCAATTTTACCCTAAATTTTGTAGTCTTATAAAGAATACCAACTTTTACTTGAGTTAAAAATTTGTTCCCGTTAACTCTCTATCCAAATTTCTCATCGACAACCGAGATCTAAAAGGCTCCTAAACATGAGCTGTACAAGCGACCCGAGCTAAGTGTCCCAAGCACAAGCTCTCCAACCGCAAGAGACGGAACACTCCCCAGAGAGTGAAGATCAAGCACAAAATCGAAGATGCTCTAGTGAGATAGAAAGATAACTCTCTTAAGGATAAGAGCAATAAAAGAAGCCAAACCTTATTGCTAATTTTTATTTAAATTTAGATCCAAGAAAATATTTTTGGAGTAATATGGAAATTCATCTCCAAAAGACGTCTTCATGGTCTGAATTTTGAGGAGAAATGAGAGTAATGATATGGAAATGGCACGTGAGGTGGCTAAGGGCAATTTTGGACGGAAGGTTATTAGGGGTAGATTTGAAACTTAAGTAAAGGTTGGTGATTTTCTATGAGATTAAAAAAAATTGGGGTATGAAATTTAACCTAAAATTGAGATTTTTTATGAGACAAAAAAAGTTTAAAATAAAATTGAGATTGTAACTAAAGTCAAGAGTTAGGGTACTAGGTCCATAAGTATGAATGTTTAAGGCTGTGTATGATAACCATTCTAGTTTTGTGATTCTGCTTCCTAGAACAAAAATTATTAGAATCATATTTGAATCAATTCTGATTCGAACAATTTTCAGTGAAAATAAGAATAAAAAAAATTGATTCTGAAAAAAGAATTACTTTTAAAAATTACAAAACAGGATGAAAATATCATATCTCTTACTTTTCTCTTTTAGTTCTCTCGTCACTTTTCTCTCGACCTAAAATAGAACAAGGTCTTATTTTTTTAAAAAAAATACATATGTAAGATAATAAAAATAAAATAATAAAAAAAATGAAAAAATTGAAAATTTTCTAAAAAAATAATCAGAAAATCCCTAAGAATAGAAAAAGCTTAGATTATGCCAATTTGACCTTTTTTCAATAAATTTGGACTTAGATTCTCTAGATTTCATAGATTTTGTTCTTTTTTAGGAAACTCATAAACACCTTTAAAAGTAAACTCGAACCACATTCTCTAAGCCTTTAGAGCTTTGTTCGGATTTTTATGATGCGAGTTATCGATACCATGATCCTCAATTATGCACTTAATTTTATTGATTGTGATTTGCTTAAGTTTATGTACTTTAGACTTAGTCTAGTTCTAGAAAATTTTGGAAAAAGACAAAAATAACCAGTGTGAATAGTTAGCAAGTTCTTGTTCTTAAGTTTTGAATGAATTAAGATTGAGATTTGATTTTCTTGAACCAAAGACGTACATCAATGCAGGGCAATAAGTGCATTGTCCTTGTAAAAACAGGAGTGTCACTCATATCGGTTATCCTCTCGCTCAAAAAAGTTGAATGAAACCCCACAATAAATGGTGAAAATGACTCGTGATGATTCTTGATATTTATTTTTACATTTCAATATACAATATGTTATATAAGAGAATCAATATTAATTAATCTTCGATTAATTCGAAAAGTATGATGAATTTCACAAAGTAATTATGTAATTATTTGACTTAAATGACAAAAATTGTGAAGAGAAATTAGTCTGGGAATAAAAATGATGTGCAGGTACCGAAGTGTTTCTGTTGCAAGAATAGAAATTCTATACAGTTACCAAACGCGTTCTGATTCTCTAAAAATCATTCAGGGAACAGAATTAAAAAAAGTCATTTTAATTATAATTACTTTTTAGAATCAGAATAATTACCATACAGGCTCCTAGAGTTCCATCCATTTTAAGGGATGAAAATTTTAGATGACTTTCAAGATTAGCTTAGATAATAATCAATTGTAAGATTAGGCTATACCTGCAACAAGAGTGGATCACAATGCGGTAGAAGTTTTAAACCCATTTTCCTCTCACATGCATCAGATGCTACTTGTAGCAACGATTGACGATGCCTAGTATAAGATTTCTAAGGTGAGTCTACAAGCTTTTTCTTAACTTAAAGATAGAGTTTAAATTTCAAAGTTCAATTTCTTCCTTTTCATTTTTTTCCCCGATCCCCAAATTTGATTACATCGATGTAAAAATTTATTATTCCTAATTTTATACAAGCATAATTCATTATTTAAAAAGATTTTTTATTTCATAATTTTTTATTTAAAATTTGTTGTGAACCGGACGAACCGGGCTTTGAACAGGCCCGTTCATTTCGGGCCGTTTCAAGTTTCGTTTGATTCATGAAGGTCACGGCCGGAACCGGCGGTTCCAAACCGAAAATCCGGTTCGATCGTACCATCTCTTCCCCCTTGTCTAGATTTGGATGAAAATAATGTACTTCTCGAATTTTCTCTAGATATAATCTGGCTTTCACTAACCAAATATTAAAATACTCCAGCTTCATTTCAGTTTTTAATCCATTTCTACAATTTCCTCTCCCAACTCTTTCAATTTTCTCAAATTTGCTCACATTTGCTCTTGTTGAATTCTAGTGCAAGAACTCAAAGTGACGTCTGAATGATCACACAGAATCCAATTTTACAATTGGTATCATGATTCTCGTGAGTATGTACATTGGGAAGACAAATGGCGATGATGATATCAATGTTATTTCCAATGTCGAGCACATCCTGACGCAAAAAAGTCTACATCCTACTATCAATGTTCGAAGAAGGGTCAACAACAAAGGAGATGAGTCGAGGGGGTACATCCATCATATGGCAACACTTCACCAGCAACATATAAAAGGAAACGAGTACGACCTCACATATAAGCATTGCAAAAAAAAAAATATACAGCTTTACAAGTGGAAGCGGCTATGAAACATATCGACGACATCTGATGTCAAAAGATCCAACGCAATTCGAGATCGACACCATGTAATAACAAATTTTCAAATTTGTCGATTCTAACACTTCTCCTTTATTTCGTACGATAGAAATAATTATGAGCAAAAATTAGCTAAATTTGCTACCGTTGAACATTTATCGTTTAATTTTGGTGAAAATTTTAGTTTTAATACTTTTATACAAAATTCATGTACTCCACAAGCAAAACCTGTTCGAGAAATATGTTAAACGCCAATTTTTAAAATTTATAAAAAAGAAAAAGAAGATTTGAGAATTTCTTTTTCAATTTTTAATGGACGTGTGCATATAGGTAGCGACATTTGGAGTGATCTTTGGCAAACTCATTATTATATGAGTATTACATGTCATTGGATAGATGATGATTGGAACATTCAAAAAGAATTATTGCATTTCGAGCTTTTGATGAAACGCATACGACACATAATATTATAGAATAATTAAGCAAGTTTTAGAAGAATATTTATTGGTTATAAAATTTTTTCAATTGGTTTTGATAATACCTCAGCAAATACGCTTCCATTCGCGAATTAGAAATAATTTATAAATCTGCTTTTGATGAAAAAAAAATTTCACATTAGATGTGTTGCCATGTTTTAAATTATGCGTATAAGATAATTTACGAACTCTTGAAATTTTTCTCCGTCCAATAAAAACAACAATTCAATATTTACAGAAATCCTCAAATTATGAGAGACTGGGGTAGATTTTGTAATAAAATGGAAAGAAAACCAAAAAATTTTCCAAGAGATGTTCCAAATCTTTGGAATTTCTACATACGAGTTCTTAATCAATTTTTTTTTCTCATATAAAGGTTGGGGGAAGGAGGTTAGGGGACAGGTACAAGGAAGAGGGAGGGGGCATGATTGTTAGCAGGGGAGGAGCGACTAGGGGGGGGGAAAGAGGGGGGGAAAAGAAAAAAAAGGAGGGGGGCGAGGCCCTGGGGGGGGGGACAGTGTAGGGGTGGTGGGTT
>JAGVVM010013871.1:0-13945 GCA_019149425.1 Psidium friedrichsthalianum
TTATGCGGAGGAAATCACCTAAACTATATTAAAACGACATGAAATGGATCCAAGGCCCATGTACCTACATGAACTATCAACTTAACCCTAAATCACCGCAGCCTCTTCCAGATCATTCCCAACCAAAACACCGGCAACGTTCAATAGATGTAATCCACGATTCAGTCCAACCTAAGGGTCCGTTTGTTTGAAGGAAAGCTGTTTCGAGGAGATTATTTTCCGACTTTCCGATTTTTGAATGATGGAAAACTGATTAATTTATGAAAAATCTTCTTCAAGGACTGAAAATAATAAGCTTATATCGCAGAAAACGATTTTTCCTTCTAGCAAGAAGAAAGTCACTTTCTATAAAACCATCAAATGAAGTAAAACTAACAATTATATCTGAATATGATTTTCGGGGAAAATATTTTCTTTTATCGTGAAGCTTTAGTGAAATAAATACACCCTAATTCTTAGAGATCATCACATACCAATGTCTTGGCATGAATCATGAAATTCAACCTCGAATCATCTCCATCAATGCCCTTCAATTTCATGCCTAAACCGAGACCCTCAATAAATTCCTCCTCTGGTTTTCATCTTCATCTTTTCCTCCTCCATTTTCTCAGCCGGCTATTGTCGTAGCCGGTCCCAGCTCGTCAAGCCTCACCTCCACTATCATATTCCGATTGTCCTGTTCTCGGCCGCGTCTGTCGCTTCCTTTGATTCTCATTCCCTCTCTCTTCAACGATTCCAATTCTCGGCGTCATCGCTTCAAAGGCTTCCTCCTTTCGATCCTTTCGTCAATCATGTCCAGTCACTGCCTGTTACTCAGGAAAACTCTCGTGCTCTGTTTCGTGAAGCAAAGACCGGGAGAAGAACATTTAGAATGCCATAACTTATGTACAGCGCTCACTTGAGCGCCATAATTTTTTTTTTCGCTCACTTGACTGTCGTAACTTTTAAGAATCAATCACTTGAGTGCTATCGGCGATTTGCATTGTCGGAAAATCCGACGTGAACGCCAGAAAATCTAAAGTGGCACCGCGAAACGCTTTTGTTGAATTTTTTTTTTAATGTTTTCTGAATTTCTTTGATATATATGTTTTGAATTTTGAATTTTTAGCTTCCTTTTTTTTTCTTTTTTCTTTTTTCTCTTGGCCGGCCATCTCACCAACAATCGGCGGGATTGCGACGGCCTTAGGGAAGGGCCATTGCAGCCTTCTTGATCGTGGTTGGCAAGGCATGATGGCCCTCACCCGAGGCTATTGCTGCCCCACCGGTCGCAAGTGAGGTGGCTGGTCATAATTTTGTGGCCGGCGAGGGTCGCCGGTGACCCTTGCTGGGCCAAGGAAAAAAAAAATCAAAGAAAAAACGCAAAAGAAAAAAATATCCACATGTAACTAAAAATAAATAAATAATAATAATTTCAGGTATGATAATTTGATCGAAGTGGCCTCAAGTGAACGATTTTGTTTCGATTTGACACTCAAACGATTAAAAAAAAAATTTATGGCGCTCACACGTGAGTGTCGTACACAAGTTATGGTACTTCAAGTGTACTTATTCTCAGAGACCAAGAGCTCGCCTCCGCCGGAGTGAAAACTGGTTCCGTCCAGGGCTGTCTCGATGACCTCGAGTGGGCTTCGCTGCTTTTACCTTGATACGGCCGTGACTCCTTCCCTATCTCTTTTGCATCAAAGCCTCTCCGTTCGAATGCCTTCTGTGTATCCGATCGTTTTCCTCTAGCATGCATGCTTGTTGCAATGAATGAACTTCGCAGCCATTCGTTCATCATAACAGACTCGTATAGAAGTATCCTCAGTTTTGATCTCTGTACACTTCAATAAGAGGATAGTGGATGCCCATCTTTTCTTATTTCAAGTACAAACGGAACCCACGTAACTCCTCATTCATGGCAAATGAATTGATCGCGAATGTGTTGAACTATTCCTCTCGTGGAATTGGTCTTGACAGTTGATGATTATGGTTTGATTGAAGAGAGAGTCGTCTAAGAAATGAAAAAAGCTAGTGGACATCGTGTTTTGTAATTTTATTTCATTTTGTATTATTTTTCAATGGCTACCGTGCCGCCGAATGTACCCGGTTTCTTCTTCTAAATCCAATTAGAAACCCCTCCACGAGATAAATTGATGATGAAGGATAACAAGCGATCCCCTTGCCCGTGTGTGTAACGATTAAATTACTTATTGCCTTTCTATTTTACCTTCTCGGTCTCGACCAGATTCTTCAAAACTAGATTTTGGAAGGAGTAAATCCCCGTACGTCAGATTCTCTGTATACAAGCAAGACGTCAAAGCGAGTGCCACTCGCTATTTATCCTAAGCTTGAATCACGGTATCATTAGGTGGAAATGGAGATTGCTGCTCGTGGATGGGTGTGGAGCGTACTGAATTTAGCAGTCACGCTGTTGGCCGCAACCTTAGTAGCATAATTTCTACCGGTTTTTAATCTTACCTGGTGTGAAGAGAAATTAAGGTGGGGGAAGACGAGATATGCAGATAAAATTCCAATCTAGGTGTTGTTCTTTTCTTGTCACGACTTCATATACCTAAGAAAGTACTCATTTATAAATTCTTCAGTTTCAGTGTCAATGACCTACCTCCAATCGGATCAAAGAGGCAAATTTTAATCTAAATTCAGATACCACCTAATACAACAATTTAAAAATCTAGATATTTTAGGGTATCAATAAATGAACCTTCAATTCGTCTAGCCACTTCACTCCTTGGTGGATCATGTTACCCATAAGTTCTTATAAATGATGATTAGAAGATCTTAATATTTGTGTATGTCTTGCCGTAGATGTTTTTGCAATTTCAACATATTTCGTCTGCTTGCTTTTTTTTTTTTCCGGCAGAAGACACCGTAGGTGCCAAAATTATGTGCTGCGCTCACTTTTGGTGCCAATTTTTTTGAATATTTTTCTGGATAATTTAATTGCCATTTTTTTTAAAATAAAACTATTATTTAAGTGCCAACTCCAATGAATTTTGTCGGAAATCTTATATGGTATCTACATGGCTCGCGAGAGGATCCAGTTAATATAAAAAAGCTAAAAATTAATAAAAATTATACGTAAAATTTTGAAATTTAAAATAAGCTAAAAAAATAAAAAAAAACTATGCTAAAATTAAAACAAAAATATTACAAATAGAATTTGCGGTAGCAAGGGCTCTGTAAACCCTCGTCGAGCCTTGGCCTTGGCTGGTGAGGTCTCACCTCATAGATCTAGATGAGGTTTAGGCTCGCCACAGTTGGACAAGGCTGACCTCACCTAGAGACGGCTAGCCATTGGTGGGGTCGCCTGTCACTAGTCGGAGCTTAGTGATGCCTACCAGTCATCCCCCCCCTCGCTATTGTGCGAACCCTTCTTGTTAAAAAAAAATTAGCTAATTTTTCAATTTTATTTAACTTTAAAAAATTAGCTTGTTTTGTAAAAAGTTAGTCCATATGAACTGGAATTTTTTTTTTTAAAAAAAATGCCACGTGAACTTATTTTCTTAAAAATATTGCCACATGGATTGAGGCAAAAAAATTCCACCTAAAATTAAAAAAAAAGTCGCATGGACTGTTTGGCCGTAATATCTCGTTGTGAGCACTTAAATTATAGTTTTTTTTTTTTTCAATGTAGTACTTAAGTGAGTCGGTGAAAAATTTTAGCATCACAGTGCGCGCCGCACACATCTTTTGACACTTCAAATGTCTTTCTGCTCTTTTTTTTTTTTTCTTTCAAAGTAGCGTTAAAAGTTATTAGCAAGTACGCATTAATTTCTCAAAAGGGTAAAAAGTGGTCACACATTCACATGGGACAATTAGGTCGCATTTTTCACGCGTGCCATGATTAATGGTTCCATGTGCTGTCATAATTGCATGATTGATCCTCTTAAATGGCATCTCATACTTTTTCCGCGAGTCTTTTGCGCATCTTTCAGGCTGTCGAACAGTAGTCACTCTCCATTCCTAGGAGTTATCCTAATCCTCGAATCACGAAAACAAAATATGGTAATCATCCGTTGAGAATATTTTCAGATTTCCTACATCATTACTTCGTTTTATATAGAATAGTCATACAATATACTTGAGTACGATAAATTACACAAGCGTAAATGCTTTTCGGAACTATGGAAGTCTCGACCAAAAAGAAAAAGAAAAAAATTCGACGCTAGATGAACATGAAAGAGTAGATTAAAAAGACCAGTGGTACTCGAGAGACAATTCTTAGGTTTAGGCCAAGAACGTGACCGTCGAATTCGTTGCCCTCGATACCCTCCCACGAGCACTAATCTCTATTTGTAGCTAGTTACAACCATGGTTCGAGCTTAGGATAAACGCAATGAATATGCTCGATTGATTCTCAAATTCCTCTTAACCGTATCTTGGCCGAGCTCTCGTCAACGCGATACATCGGATTAGCAAAACATCATGAAACGAAAATGTGAAAAATGATCCAATCATAAAGCATTTACGCCAAGGACGTTGATATGATATGGTCGTCTTCTTCTTCTTCTTTTTTTTTAATTTCTGTGTTTGTTATTGGAGCACGTTTGTCATGGAAGAGCCGGAGGAGATTGTAATGCCATAGCTTTTTTATGGATAGCAATTTGTAGATAGCAACTCTGGGACTTCTTATTAGCCACCCCAAAATTCTATATAAAGGACACAAGGGGGTGACTAAACAGAGGTATTGACACGAAAAACGGAGGTATTGACAACTGATAACGAATGTGGAACATACTATATATGTATGTCTTGCCGTAAACAAATATTATATGATCCCGACAGTTCCTAATGATATTAAGTGGCCATTTTATTCCATATTAGTATCAAAATGAGCACCGTACATAAATATTTAAGGCGTCCTTGTGCCATTTTTTTTTCACCTAAGGACCAAACTTGAGAGACCTCGCGTGAAGACTTTTTGTCCATATTACAGATTGACGAATAAGAAGTTTCTGGTGGTAAAGATTCTTGTGAATGCAGAGTCCTCCGTCAATATCTTGTCTTTGGTTTTATAAACTTTCACAAATCATTATCCAATTCCTTTTCAATTGTGTCTTTTTTCATGTTATTTTCCTTCAACTGTGTATCATAACAGATTCTATTCTTGGGAAATGATGGATGGGACACGTGGAATAATTCGAACCCATAAACCTATAAGATAGAGAAAGCATATATTACGTCAATCATGCGTGGTTCAAGAATGAGATTTGAATCATCTTTTAACCTGAAACATATATATATATATATAGATATATATTTAATTCATAAAATGTTATTGAATCTTTATATCATGATATATCAACAACATGATTTTTTTAATATTTGTTTAGAAGCAACTTTTTTTCAATAAAAATTATTTTAAATTGCTGTTCCGTAATGGCAGTTGATATATTGAAACCAGAAAATTTGGATCCGAGCTAGCCAAAAGGAGATCTAACAGACTCGACAACTATTCTATTTCTGGAATTAATTTCTAGCTAGAAATACATTTTTCTATTTCCAATTTCTAGATGAGTTTTTGAGAAAAAAAAAAAGGCGTTAGATGACGACATAAAATTTCTGTTTTTGGGACAGAAATTCGTTTAATAACAGTTGAAAATGTATACTTCCGAAATATTATTAACACAAAATCTTCTATGAAAAGTTTCTACTTCATTTTTTTTTTTTAAAAATTTCTTTAAAAATAATAATTATTATAAATTATTATTTACTACTTAAAATAAAAAAATATATTAAATTTTTACTCTAGCGTGGCGGGCCACCAACAGAGGTTGGTGATGGTTGGCGGCATCCGGCGAAGGGTGGTGATGGACGGTGGAGGTTGATGGTGGGCGGTGGTTGGTGGTGTGGCGGGGGGTGGCAACGGGCAGTGGGGTTGGCATGGCCGATGGTGGGCGACAACGGCACGATGACGGCAGTGGTTGTGGCGGTGGTCGATGGTGGTTGTTGCGACGGTCGGCGACTGGTAGCAACGCTTGGCGATGGGCAGGGGCGGTTGGAGGAGGTCGGCGAGGGGCAACGGTTGGCAGCGGTGGGCGGCGACGAACAAAGGATGAGTGACGGAGAGAGTGCAATGAAAACTTGAGAAAAAATGAAGGGTTTTGGTAG
Organism: Psidium friedrichsthalianum; assembly: GCA_019149425.1. Taxonomy (NCBI): domain Eukaryota; kingdom Viridiplantae; phylum Streptophyta; class Magnoliopsida; order Myrtales; family Myrtaceae; genus Psidium; species Psidium friedrichsthalianum. Next base: position 6,115 of record JAGVVM010013871.1, read on the forward strand.
GTTATTTCTCATTTCATTTTTTGAATAGAGAAGCTACATTTTTTAGTTTCTCATTTCTCTTTCAAATCTATTTCTATAACAAAAATTTGTTCCAAAAACGAAAAATAGAATTATATAACCAAACGAATTTTTGTTCCAAATCTGTTTCAGAAGCGGGTTTGGAATAGAAATAGGAAAATAGAATGTTTATCATGTGCTCCCTTATTTTCCTTCTCTATTTTTATTTGAAATACTAAACATTAGAATAACTCCATTCGATCATTAATTCAATTAAACACCTTGCAAATCTCACAAAAGATACGAGCTTTTTTTTCATGATTAGATCAGGATACTTCCCCCGCTACTTTTGATTTAGTGTCGGTTCAGCCGATGTATAATCCTTTTTACAAATATACCCCTGAAAAAATTCGTAAAACAAGTACTTTGAGAAGTCATTCTCCCATATTCCCCATAAACTTGCAGAACAGCTGCCCACATATGAAAATCCTACTAGAGGATCCTATATTTCGAAGATTAATCGGTCGACAAACAAGAAAAGAAATTCAAGAGTAGATATTGTTTAGATCTTCGAGTATAAGAGGGTGTTTGTTTCACGGAAAATCAAAAATTTAGAAAATATTTTCCAAAAATAAACGCTCGTGTCTCTTAGAAAAATTAGTCAACGAAAATATTTTCATTATTGATAACATTTTATGCCTAATTATTTTTGCGGTGATGAAAATATCTTGTATTCATTCATTTTTATGTAATAAAACCGCTTATTTTTTGGAAAGTATTTTCCAAATATTTAATTTTTTGTGAAATAAACACACCCTAAGAAATTATGAAAAGTAAATGGTGTAAAAGCCCTTTAAACCTCGGAACAATTTGTTTTTTTCCGAGGTTTAAAGGGCTTTTACACCATTTACTTTTTCATAATTTCTTAGGGTGTGTTTATTTCACAAAAAATTAAATATTTGAAATACTTTCCAAAAATAAACGGTTTTATTACATAAAAATGAATGAATACAAGATATTTTCATCACCGCAAAAATAATTAGGCATAAAATGTTATCAATAATGAAAATATTTTTCGTTGACTAATTTTTCTAAGAGACACGAGCGTTTATTTTTGGAAAATATTTTCTAAATTTTTGATTTTCCGTGAAACAACACCCTCTTATACTCGAAGATCTAAACAATATCTACTCTTGAATTTCTTTTCTTGTTTGTCGACCGATTAATCTTCGAAATATAGGATCCTCTAGTAGGATTTTCATATGTGGGCAGCAGTTCTGCAAGTTTATGGGGAATATGGGAGAATGACTTCTCAAAGTACTTGTTTTACGAATTTTGTCAGGGGTATATTTGTAAAAAGGATTATACATCGGCTGAACCGATAAATCAAAAGTAGCGGGGGAAGTATCCTGATCTAATCATGAAAAAAAAGCTCGTATCTTTTGTGAGATTTGCAAGGTGTTTAATTGAATTAATGATCGAATGGAGTTATTCTAATGTTTAGTATTTCAAATAAAAATAGAGAAGGAAAATAAGGGAGCACATGATAAACATTCTATTTTCCTATTTCTATTCCAAACCCGCTTCTGAAACAGATTTGGAACAAAAATTCGTTTGGTTATATAATTCTATTTTTTCGTTTTTTGGAACAAATTTTTGTTATAGAAATAGATTTGAAAGAGAAATGAGAAACTAAAAAATGTAGCTTCTCTATTCAAAAAATGGAAATGAGAAATAACCTACCAAAACCCTTCATTTTTTCTCAAGTTTTCATTGCACTCTCTCCGTCACTCATCCTTTGTTCGTCGCCGCCCACCGCTGCCAACCGTTGCCCCTCGCCGACCTCCTCCACCGCCCCTGCCCATCGCCAGCGTTGCTACCAGTCGCCGACCGTCGCAACAACCACCATTGACCACCGCCACAACCACTGCCGTCATCGCGCCGTTGTCGCCCACCATCGGCCATTGCCAACCCCACTGCCGCCGTTGCCACCCCCCGCCACACCACCAACCACCGCCCACCATCAACCTCCACCGTCCATCACCACCCTTCGCCGGATGCCGCCAACCATCACCAACCTCTGTTGGTGGCCCGCCACCGCTAGAGTAAAATTTAATATTTTTTTTTTTTTAAGTAGTAAATAATAATTTATAATAATTATTATTTTTTAAAGAAATTTTTAAAAATAAAAAATGAAGTAGAAACTTTTCATAGAAGATTTTGTGTTAATAATATTTCAAAGCATACATTTTCAACTGTTATTAAACGAATTCTGTCCCAAAAACAGAAATTTTATGTCGTCATCTAACGCCTTTTTTTTTTTTCTCAAAAACTCATCTAGAAATTGGAAATAGAAAAATGTATTTCTAGCTAGAAATTAATTCCAGAAATAGAATAGTTGTCGAGTCTGTTAGATCTCCTTTTGGCTAGCTCGGATCCAAATTTTCTCGTTTCAATATATCAACTGCCATTACGGAACAGCAATTTAAAATAATTTTTATTGAAAAAGAGTTTGCTTCTAACCAAATATTAAAAAATCATGTTGTTGATATATCATGATATAAAGATTCAATAACATTTTATGAATTAAATATATATCTATATATATATATATATGTTTCAGGTTAAAAGGATGATTCAAATCTCATTTCTTGAACCACGATGATTGACGTAATATATGCTTTCTCTATCTTATAGGTTTATGGGTTCGAATTATTCCACGTGTCCATCCATCATTTCCCAAGAATAGAATCTGCTTATGATACACAGTTGAAGGAAAATAACATGAAAAAAGACACAATTGAAAAGGAATTGGATAATGATTTGTGAAAGTTTATAAAACCAAAGACAAGATATTGACGGAGGACTCTGCATTCACAAGAATCTTTACCACCAGAAACTTCTTATTCGTCAATCTGTAATATGGACAAAAGTCTTCACGCGAGGTCTCTCAAGTTTGGTCCTTAGGTGAAAAAAAATGGCACAAGGACGCCTTAAATATTTATGTACGGTGCTCATTTTGATACTAATATGGAATAAAATGGCCACTTAATATCATTAGGAACTGTCGGGATCATATAATATTTGTTTACGGCAAGACATACGTATATAGTATGTTCCACATTCGTTATCAGTTTGTCAATACCTCCGTTTTCGTGTCAATACCTCTGTTTAGTCACCCCCTTGTGTCCTTTATATAGAATTTTGGGGTGGCTAATAAGAAGTCCCAGAGTTGCTATCTACAAAATTGCTATCCATAAAAAAGCTATGGCATTACAATCTCCTCCGGCTCTTCCATGACAACGTGCTCCAATAACAAACACAGAAATTAAAAAAAAAGAGAAGAAGAAGACGACCATATCATATCAACGTCCTTGGCGTAAATGCTTTATGATTGGATCATTTTTCACATTTTCGTTTCATGATGTTTTGCTAATCCGATGTATCGCGTTGACGAGAGCTCGGCCAATATACGGTTTAAGAGGAATTTGAGAATCAATCGAGCATATTCTCATTGCGTTTATCCTAAGCTCGAACCATGGTTGTAACTAGCTACAAATAGAGATTAGTGCTCGTGGGAGGGTATCGAGGGCAACGAATTCGACGGTCACGTTCTTGGCCTAAACCTAAGAATTTGTCTCTCGAGTACCACTGGTCTTTTTAATCTACTCTTTCATGTTCATCTAGCGTCGAATTTTTTTTTCTTTTTTCTTTTTGGTCGAGACTTCCATAGTTCCGAAAAGCATTTACGCTTGTTTGTAATTTATCGTACTCAAGTATATTGTATGACTATTCTATATAAAACGAAGTAATGATGTAGGAAATCTGAAAATATTCTCAACGGATGATTACCATATTTTGTTTTCGTGATTCGAGGATTAGGATAACTCCTAGGAATGGAGAGTGACTACTGTTCGACAGCCTGAAAGATGCGCAAAAGACTCGCGGAAAAAGTATGAGATGCCATTTAAGAGGATCATCATGCAATTATGACAGCACATGGAACCATTAATCATGGCACGCGTGAAAAATGCGACCTAATTTGTCCCATGTGAATGTGTGACCACTTTTTACCCTTTTGAGAAATTAATGCGTACTTGCTAATAACTTTTAACGCTACTTTGAAAGAAAAAAAAAAAAGAGCAGAAGACATTTGAAGTGTCAAAAGATGTGTGCGGCGCGCACTGTGATGCTAAAATTTTTCACCGACTCACTTAAGTACTACATTGAAAAAAAAAAACTATAATTTAAGTGCTCACAACGAGATATTACGGCCAAACAGTCCATGCGACTTTTTTTTTTAATTTTAGGTGGAATTTTTTTGCCTCATCCATGTGGCAATATTTTTAAGAATAAGTTCACGTGGCATTTTTTTTTAAAAAAAAATTCCAGTTCATATGGACTAACTTTTTACAAAACAGCTATTTTTTTAAAGTTAAATAAAATTTGAAAATTAGCTATTTTTTTTTTTAACAAGAAGGGTTCGCACATAGCGAGGGTGGGGATGACTGGTAGGCATCACTAGCTCCGACTAGTGACAGGCGACCCCACCATGGCTAGCCGTCTCTAGGTGAGGTCAGCCTTGTCCAACTGTGGCGAGCCTAAACCTCATCTAGATCTATGAGGTGAGACCTCACCAGCCACTGGCCAAGGCTCGACGAGGGTTTACAGAGCCCTTGCTACCGCAGCAAATTCTATTTTCATATTTTTTGTTTTAATTTTTAGCATAGTTTTTTTTTATTTTTTTAGCTTATTTTTAATTTTCAAATTTTACGTATAATTTTTTTATTAATTTTTAGCTTTTTTATTATTAACTGGGATCCTCTCGCGAGCCATGTAGATACCATATAAGATTTCCGACAAAATTCATTGGAGTTGGCACTTAAATAATAGTTTTATTTTAAAAAAATGGCAATTAAATTATCCAGAAAATTATTCAAAAAATTGGCACCAAAGTGAGCGCAGCACATAATTTTGGCACCTACGGTGTCCTTCTGCCGGAAAAAAAAAAGCAAGGCAGACGAAATATGTTGAAATTGCAAACATCTACGGCAAGACATACACAAATATTAAGATTCTTCTTAATCATCATTTATAAGAACTTATGGGAACATTGATCCACCAAGGAGTGAGTGGCTAGACGAATTGAAGGTTCATTTATTGATACCCTAAAATATCTAGATTTTTAATTGTTTGTATTAGGTGGTATCTGAATTTAGATTAAATTTGCCTCTTTGATCCGATTGGAGGTAGGTCATTGACACTGAAACTGAAGAATTTATAAATGAGTACTTTCTTAGGTATATGAAGTCGTGACAAGAAAGAACACACCTAGATTTTGGAATTTTATCCTTGCATATCTCGTCTTCCCCCACCTTAATTTCTCTTCACACCAGGTAAGATTAAAACCGGTAGAAATTAGCTACTAAGGTTGCGGCCAACAGCGTGACTGCTAAATTCAGTACGCTCCACACCCATCCACGAGCAGCAATCTCCATTTCCACCTAATGATTACCGTGATTCAAGCTTAGGATAATAGCGAGTGGCACTCGCTTTGCGTCTTGGCTTGTATACAGAGAATCTGACGTACGGGGATTTACTCCTTCCAAATCTAGTTTTGAAGAATCTGGTCGAGACCGAGAAGGTAAATTATGAAAGGCAATAGTAATTTAATCGTTACCACACGGGCAAGGGATCGCTTGTTATCCTTCATCATCAATTTATCTCGTGGAGGGGTTTCTAATTTGGATTTAGAAGAAGAAACCGGTACATTCGGCGGCACGGTAGCCATTGAAAAATAATACAAAATGAAATAAATTACAAACACGATGTCCACTAGCTTTTTTTCATTTCTTAGATCGACTCTCTCTTCAATCAAACCATAATCATCAACTGTCAAGACCAATTCCACGAGAGAATAGTTTCAACACATTCGCGATCAATTCATTTGCCATGAATGAGGAGTTACGTGGGTTCCGTTTGTACTTGAAATAAGAAAAGATGGGCATCCACTATTCCTCTTATTGAAGTGTACAGAGATCAAAACTGAGGATACTTCTATACGAGTCTTGTTATGATGAACGAATGGCTGCGAAGTTCATTCATTGCAACAAGCATGCATGCTAGAGGAAACGATCGGATACACAGAAGGCATTCGAACGGAGAGGCTTTGATGCAAAAGAGATAGGGAAGGAGTCACGGCCGTATCAAGGTAAAAGCAGCGAAGCCCACTCGAGGTCATCGAGACAGCCCTGGACGGAACCAGTTTTCACTCCGCGGAGGCGAGGCTCTTGGTCTCTGAGAATAAGTACACTTGAAGTACCATAACTTGTGTACGACACTCACGTGAGCGCCATAATTCTTTTTTTTTTAATCGTTTGAGTGTCAAATCGAAACAAAATCGTTCACTTGAGTGCCACTTCGATCAATTATCATACCTGAAATTATTATTATTTTATTTATTTTTAGTTACATGTGGATATTTTTTTTTTCTTTTGCGTTTTTTCTTTGATTTTTTTTTTCCTTGGCCCAGCAAGGGTCCCGGCGACCCTCGCCGGCCACAAATTATGACCAGCCACCTCACTTGCGACCGGTGGGGCAGCAATAGCCTCGGGTGAGGGCCATCATGCCCTTGCCAACCACGATCAAGAAGGCTGCAATGGCCCTTCCTAAGGCCGTCGCAATCCCGCCGATTGTTGTGAGATGGCCGCCAAGAGAAAAAGAAAAAAGAAAAAAAAGGAAGCTAAAAATTCAAAATTCAAAACATATATATCAAGAAATTCAGAAAACATTAAAAAAAAATTCAACAAAGCGTTTCGCGGTGCCACTTTAGATTTTCTGGCGTTCACGTCGGATTTTCCGACAATGCAAATCGCCGATAGCACTCAGTGATTGATTCTTAAAGTTACGACAGTCAATTGAGCGAAAAAAAAATTATGGCGCTCAAGTGAGCGCTGTACATAAGTTATGGCATTCTAAATGTTCTTCTCCCGGTCTTTGCTTCACGAAACAGAGCACGAGAGTTTTCCTTGAGTAACAGGCAGTGACTGGACATGATTGACGAAAGGATCGAAAGGAGGAGCCTTTGAAGCGATGACGCCGAGAATTGGAATCGTTGAAGAGAGAGGGAATGAGAATCAAAGGAAGCGACAGACGCGGCCGAGAACAGGACATCGAATATGATAGTGGAGGTGAGGCTTGACGAGCTGGGACCGGCTACGACATAGCCGGCTGAGAAAATGGAGGAGGAAAAGATGAAGATGAAAACCAGAGGAGGATTTATTGAGGGTCTCGGTTTAGGCATGAAATTGAAGGGCATTGATGGAGATGATTCGAGGTTGAATTTCATGATTCATGCCAAGACATTGGTATGTGATGATCTCTAAGAATTTAGGGTGTATTTATTTCACTAAAGCTTCACGATAAAAAATATTTTCCCCGAAAATCATATTCAATAAATTGTTAGTTTTACTTCATTTGATGGTTTTATAGAAGTGACTTTCTTCTTGCTAGAAGGAAAATCGTTTTCCTGCGATATAAGCTTATTATTTTCAGTCCTTGAAGAGATTTTTCATAAATTAATCAGTTTTCCATCATTCAAAAATCGGAAAGTCGGAAAATAATCTCCTCGAAACAGCTTTCCTTCAACAACGGACCCTTAGGTTGGACTGAATCGTGGATTACATCTATTGAACGTTGCCGGTGGTTTTGGTTTGGGATTGATCTTGGAAGAGGCTGCGGTGATTTAGGTTAAGTTGATAGTTCATGTAGGTACATGGGCCTTGGATCCATTTCATGTCGTTTTATATAGTTTAGGGTGATTTCCTCCGCATAA
>JAGVVM010013872.1:0-13849 GCA_019149425.1 Psidium friedrichsthalianum
TTCGAAAATTGACGCGAAATGGCGTGACGTTTGGTATTTTCCACGCTAGGTAAATACTTAAATAATTAAAATGAAAAGTTAGAATGGATTAACATTTCCGTATATAGCTTTAGGACCGATTGACTATTTTTCACATTCAAAATCAAGATATCATTATTGTTTCTTGGTATTGCTTATGTGTGTGGTCATTTGATGAAAGCAAAAAAAGAAGAAGAAGAGAAAAGAAGAAATCTCTTTAATGCTAGCACGTATCGTTCATGAAAATGCTATAATGTTTACAACCTATGTGCTATAAAAGCACATGGCTGAGCACACATGTTGATTCCATTGCATGCCAATTTAGAAAATGGAGCCCGCACATAACTGCAAATCACCATTAATTTTCTCGCGAGCAGCATTATGCACAAAGGCATTGGAGTTGAATTTATTTCACTTACTAAAGGATCAATCGGAGTTGATTAATCAAAAGCATGATGAGATTTTGTGAATGGCATCCCTCTCTAGCAAGTGTTGAGCTGGAAGTGAGCTTTTTTCTCTTTGTGGGCGGAGCTACCGATTGATGGAGGTTAAGAGAAAGAGAAAAGGAACTGAGTTTCTGCGGGATGTGGACGAGAAGTGTTTGTCTCATTCGTCCCACGTGGGTTGAAATCGATGGGCGCATTGGCGTAGATTTGGCCTAGAAAACCAGCCAGGCTTCGCAGCTAGCAACCTCGTGGACATTTGCGAAGCATTGGAAAAATTTGGCATGGTCGTTACTGTAACATTGGAATGAATCGTACCAAGGATTCGTCATCTGCGGAAAATTATGGACGGGAGGGTGAATCGATTGTTTACGAAAACCGTGTTGGAATCGTGGCGTGTATGGGGACCCGATTTCTGTTGGATCGAGAGCGACGTGTGGACATCATCTGTTCTGAGAAATATCATCTCGCTTGTCTCGTGAGCATCGATAGGGATACGTGAATTAACTGGATAAAAATTGTCCAATCAATGTGTCAAACTTGTTGTATGGGCCGGCCCTAAACCGTCACTTCGGGCGATTTTTTTGTGACAAAAATTAATCGGAATGATTAACTTACGACTTTTTAGTTCAAGGAAATAGGACTAATTAAGCAAAAAATAGAAAATTGAAAATTGAATTGATATCTATACGATAAATTTCGATTTGATTGGTCACTTTTCTCCAACAAGTAGTAGCATCGTTTCATCAATTGTTCCATGAATATAAACACAAGATGCTGTTCTTCTTTGGGTAGGTAAAAAGATAGAGAATAGTTTAGATGAAGTTACAACTTCTTCTTTTCTTCCAGGTCTTTGCAGAGCCAAAATTAAATGTTAAGACCTATTGTACGGGCAACACTAGACGCCAAATTGACGCGAGAAGGATTACGTGAGGATTTTGCGACAAAAGTTTAGTATATAACTGGCAAAATTAAAAAGTTAGAACTGAATTATATCCATGCACTAAATTTAGGACTAATCGAATAATTTTCCCCGAATGTGTTAAACCGCATCTGTTCCATCAACTGTTCGTCAGAATATATGTACAAAAGAGATGTTGTCCTGGTGTCGTGAGAAAAATAGAGAATTAGTTAGATGAGTTATCATCTTCTTGCTTCTTTATCAGTTGCCCAATATTCCACATTTTTTATGTTCTTTCTTTCCTCTTTTTTTTTTTTTCCTTTGGCCTTTTCTAGAGTGGAATTTTTTTTTAGAGAAAATAATCAAAATAGTGATTTCCTTTGGAAGCTTTGAAGATGACAAATTTATTCTTGGATATCAAATGCACTAGAGAACTTTTTTTCACGCAATCCTAACTTCTCCTTATCCTTTCCCTTTCCTTGAAATGACATACTTTTCGCGACGTTCGTCTCTTTGGATGAGGAACAAAACTGTGGACTCTTAGAAACAAAGGTACAATTTCATAGAGAAAAATAAATGACACTTAGATAACACAGTGGCCCGATGGACAAAATCAATCACAATGCAAGATCGTGTGGGAATTCACTTTGACTGGCCTGACCGTTTCTTAACGTGCTAACGGTGCACAGCCCATTGGAGTTACTCTACAGATGAAAAGGTGGATGAATGAAACTATTACGGTCATGGTTGGACGGGTTGGTCGGTGAACATCATTGCTAACTACACGAGGGACGATTAGGGTTTGATACGCCTCTCTCTCTCTCTCTCTCTCTCTCTCACCATCGGCATGCCTCATGAATGTAGACTTTTGTAGCGTATATATGTGCTTGAAGATGTTTTGATTCACGTAAGCATCTCGAGGGAGGAGTTCTCTTTCCCTGACGTTGCTCAATTTGATGACTCGATGGACAGCCGATGGTGATATGTTAACAGCTGCTAAATTAATCCATGCGCAAGTGTCCAACTCCCGCTCGTGCCGCGGAGCTCGGTAACCTGAAAGGCTCGAACTCGGTAAAGGACTCGGGCTCCGCGTGCCGACCTCGAGTAGCAGGACTTACTTTCGGCTCCCAAATCTTTGAACCCTACGCTCCCTCACAAGCTCTCGCACTTGTAATTGGGACTAATTGTCGATTTTTTTTTATTAATCGCGATTACCACCTCACTTAGAGTGGAAATTTTGCACAATATAAAGATTTCGAGCTGTTAGTGCTCATCTAGATTGACATTTACTGTTGACATTTTCCACCCTTTTTTTATATTATTATTTATCGTTTTAGATTGGACTCTTATTAAATCGAGTACTTTCCTATAGTTAGAAAAAGCATTTATTGTAGTACTTAAGCTCATTAAAAATGCTAAACATTACTAAAGTCTGTACGCAAATGTCACGCAATGGAGTTTCACATCATCTTTGAATTTGTTTATGGGAGAAATGGGCTCAATTGTACTTTGTGATGTCACATACGAGACGGTATCGTGTGGTATACTAGACATCTACTGCTCGCACATTTTCGTATTGGCCTACGTCAGTTCGCCGGTCTCGTCCCGGGCGAACATCGATATCATGCGAGAATATGAAACTTATTTTCTAGGGCAAGATGTGCAAGAACATGAATCTTATCTAACTCCACAAAGAAACATAAGCTGGTGTTGCGGTGTCGGGGAGCATCAATCTCTGAAGCTTTAACTCCAACCCGCCAACCAGCAGGTACCGGCCGTTTAAGGCCCTCGCAGACCCCATGAATGCTTCCCACATGGCCGAGGCGAGGGCAACAAACACCAACCCTAATTATTAATTTCCAAATTCAAGAATTCAAAACCCTAAAGATCCAAGTCTCTTTCTTCCTCTACCCAATAGCTCCCCAAGTCAAGGCCAAATCTGCAGATGCTCTGGTCAGAATCTGTCTGCCAATAGGAAGAGCTTCGCTCGGGATTGTTTTGGTCAATAATTATGGTACTAGTTTATCTGAGGTTTCTAAGCCCCCCACCAACAACAGATGCATTTCCTGGAAATTCTGCTGCCCAAGCCTACCTTCTCTCTACATATATTATACACATATGCATGAATACATGAGATGATATTCCTAGTTGAAAAAAATTTACTTGCGCGGTGGCAATCGGATTGGTGATGGCCACGCATTCAGAAGTTTAATATGAAAAATCCATTTATTATGCAAGACATGAATCCATCGTATCATTTGGTCATGGTGATAATTTCTTCTATCATGAAGCGCAGAGTAATTGTCCGATATATAATTAGCCCGAGCTTCACATGTCGGGGTGATTTTTGATGTGACTTCTTTTGAAAGATGGATTCTTGATTTGTCCAAGGCATTATTGTTTCTTGAACTTTTTTCTCATGATTATATGGAGTACCGAACGAGCTCCTTTGGTAAATTCTTAATGATGTATAAAATCTTGTACAAAAGATTCATCAAAAAATGATATAAAACAGGCGCATGTGGTTCAATCATAGTTTATAGGTGTCTAAATTTGACCTACAAGATGAAAAAAAAAATTGGATGTTTGCATATGCATTCATTTCTTATCACTTTGAGCATCTTTTTGATCTACTAAAGTTTTCACGACATGTTCATAAAATGTGCTCAATCACCTAACTATTTTCCTTCCAAACAAACAATGTGGAGTCAAATATTAGACTCAATGACTAACAAAATTAGACTAAAAGATGGGATATATCGAGTGGTAGTATATATATCATGGATTTGGGATCACCGAAAATTTTGATTGTGTAGAAGTGTCATTAGTACTCCAAAATTTGAGAAACATTATGAGTTTTCAATCTCACAAATCCACATTCAAAATTTTAGGATCCGCATTTTTTTTGGGGAAAAGTACCCAGTTATTTTCTAAAGCTACTACATAGATGTCAATTCACTACCAAATTTTCAATTTTGCCAATTTAGTCAAAAAAAACACTTTAGTAGAATTACACATTTAGTCTTTTGGGCTAATTTTCGCTAAATATTGCTGAAAATTTTCTCTCATGTTTCACCCACAGGTCTCTAATTTTTTTTTCCTGAAAAATAAGGACTATAAATGTTGAAACAAAATGTACGTGGTAGGGACATTAATTTCGCCAGTACATATTTATTGAAAGACAAGAAGTGGAAATGTCGTTTTACAAGTGTGGTCTCAAGTTGGAGGGTAAGAGCATGTGATGAAGACATGGATGTCGGTAATGCAAAATTGGGGTATTATTGGATAATGTCACTGTCTCATTCATTGCCATATTGCATGGGCCTCATTTGGTTTCTACCATCTCCTCCCCTTCATCAATTATCCTCCCCTTTTTATAATCTCTTAGTTTATAATATTTGTCGTATTAATCACACTTAATTTAATTTTGGCAATGGGTATGTCTTCGCACACGATACAAAAGCAGGCCTGCAATATTTTCAAAAAGGGGGGGAGCTATTTTATTGATCATAGGAGGATCTTTCTCTTTTATTGTTTGAGCAAAGGAAAGGACAAAAGTTGGAAAATACTATTAAAAGTTGATTCTGTATAAGACAAGAGCAAAGTGACAATTCAAGATGAAAAGAATAAAACAAATGATGGGATTCCGGCATTATACTTTTGTTCCATGACTTTTAATCAATTATTAATAGAAAAAGATGGGAAATATTGTGGGTGTTGGATACTGGGAAAAAGCTATAAAAAGTGGGAAAAAAAAAGAGAGAGTTCGTTATGTCTAGGGAATAAGGATGTCCGTGAGAAATTACTGAGAAGCTTCACTAATCCTTTTCGAGCTGCCTTTTGATCAATTATACTTTTTCTAAACTGACTTTTAATCAATTATTAATAGAGAAAGGATGAAAAACATTGTGTGTGTTCATATGAAAAGATTTATATTCTAGGAAAGACACGAGGGAAGTGATGATTCAAGATAAAAGGAACAAAGCACGATGGGTATAGTTTTTCCAGAGAAAAGAATCAGAGAAAAAGCCTCCAATTCCAAATTAAGCATATTGATGACACAAATCATGAAATTTTTTTCGATGACGCCAAAACCTCTCCTATCATACGATATATACCCTCCATCAAGCTACATAGGAGTCAAAAAAATAGCAAGAATCTAACAAATCAAAACGACAAATAGGATAAATATGCGCGACCAATAAAAACGGGAGGTAAAAATCATCTGCATGATAAAATATCAGGGCTTTCTAGGGGCTTCTAAATCAAAGAAAAAGCTTAGGATAAGTGTGTTACAGTGGGCATAACTTGAGACTTTTGATATCACAAAAAAGAAAAGGAGTTTAGGATAAAGATGTTACGGCGAGCATAGTTTACGGTTCTTTGTGGCTTTTTTTCCTATTAATCAATTATTAATAGAAAAAGATGAAAAACTTTGTTGGTGTTGGATAATCGAAAAGAGCTATAAAAAGTGGAAAAGAGAGATTTCGATATCTCTAACCATGCCTATGAGAAACTGCTGAGAAGCTTCACAAACACTTTCGTGCTGCCTTTATTTACTTTCGTTGTTGATTCCATGTTCTCTTGTGAGAAGTTGTCTTTGCCTCATCTTCTGCTTTGTCATCACCTGCATTGAAGTTTATATAATCTGCTCAGTGGATAACGTTCATGTTTGCGTGCGCTTCATTTGTTTGAAGCTTTCTTCTCACCATTTTCCAAAAGGAAGGGGAATAGTCAAGCATTGCCTGACGAATCCGAGGGTTTGGAGTTAGATTTCCTTTATCGTGTATTGTGCAATGATAATCCGATAATGGTATCGTAAATTATATTATACGGCCTCGTGAATGCGTAATGATATATATATATATATATATATATATATATATATAATATATATATATCGGTTAGTCTTACGATATTGGTGTAATGTTTAAGGAGTAAGTATGTGTATAGAAAAGAATTGTTTAGTCTCTACGAATGAAAAACTCTGAATAATCTCATACTGGTACACATTTATTTCTAGCATTGACCTACAATTTACATCTGAGGGTTGTCTTTCTCAAGTGTGCCGCTAGTTCCTCGTTGTCTGATTGTGATGCACCTCCGGGTGCATGTAATACTCTCAAAAGGTCCAGTAAGTTGGGCTTGGGATGCGCTAATGTTAGGGGTAACTCAATTGACCCAAGATATCGCCGGACTTCGAGGGAATTTCTCCCGTAGAAACCCTACATTCTCTTCCCTCTCTCTATCTCCTCGTCTTGGCTTAGCCACCGGGTCGTGCCAAACTCAGTGTTGCATCGCGTCGCCACCACTGTCTCACCTTTCCACCATCCCCATTGATGCCCCCCTCTCTCTCTCATTGCAACTATTTAGATACACACGTGAGCTGTGTTAGAAAAGTTTCACATCGAAAAATTGGCCTGATGTGGAGCAATCAATATATATAGCTTCAAGAAAACACACACACACACACACACACACACACACACATATATATATATCTCATTACTTATTTGCTTGAGTTTTTAAGTGAAGATGAGTCAAAGTGGATATTTTAATGGCTTGAACTTGGGCTCCTCTTGATGATCTCCCAAGTGAAGGTATCGGACTTATGTCGTGCACTTTTAACAAATGGATTAGAGTTATGGTAGATTGGTGGACGAGTCCGGCGACCAACCCGATTTTCAGGAGTGGCGGCATTGTGGTGTGTAGCAACGCGCACTGAGCCATATGGCAAACTTCATGGTCTGTTTGGGAAAAAGACCATGATAAAGTTCGCATTGACGGAGATTCAAGTCGAGATATCTTGAATGCAGAAGGAAACCAATTAAGGGGGGAGCAAACAATACTAAAAGGGGAAAATTGTTGAGATATACGTGTGAGTGAAAGTGAGTAAAGTTGAATAGAGTGTAGAGTATCGGACTTCTGCCGCACGCTGCCGACAGAAACGACAAAGTCATGACGAGAGACGAGAGAGAGAGAGAGAGAGAGAGAGAGAGAGAGGAGGGCGACCACAAAAGAAGAAAAAAATGGAAAGATAAGAAAGAGGGAGTAAATCCAAGCCGCCCTTGTAGCAAGATGTCAACTTCTAAAGGTAATCTGCTCCTTAAGTAAAATTTAGAGGATCCCATTCCGACAATAACCTACGAATTTCGCAGAACCTTTTGGCGCATGCGGACACACACACCCACACAAACAGTCAACAAACCCTAATTAAAATCCTAGTTCTGGTTTTCCCAAGATGCATGCACATGCCTCGTGCGACGGGTCGTTCTTGGACTCTAAACAAATATTCGAGCGGATCTCTTATAGACCGACTATTCTAAGCCATCCCACGGGACTTGCTAGTTAAAATGCATGCACGTAACAGCAACAGAGATCAATCACGGCGGGAGATTGTTCAACGAAAGAGGGAAAAAAAAAAAAAGCATTTTTGCATTTCCCTTGTTGTTTATATTTATTTGGGGCGAAAGCATCTCTCGAAATTCATGTCAACTTAATTAAGAAGGTGAAATAATTTGTTTCAATTATGGGCATTATTGCACATGTAATGGTGGGGGGGCTCCTAATTTTTTTTTCTATTTTCCTCACTTGGTTTCATAAGTTGTAAGATCAAAATAAGATCATCATTCCATGCCATTATGTGCGGGTATTAGCGCACAACCTGACAACGAAGTTAAAGTGCACAACAGCAAGAAAAAGAAATCGAGACACAAATTACCTACATTGCATCTTCATTACCTTTAGATTAAAGCTATATCTAGCAAATTTTTCCACATAATCCCCCACGCACTTTAAACCTTTTTGTTACATCACTCGATTAAAGAGAGAGAGATGAGACCCTGATTGAGAGAGAGAGGAGATTCGAGATGAGAGGAGAGCTGATGAAGAGAGAGAGAGAGTTTGGAGTTGTGGCGCATGGCGCGGCATCTGTGCCTTGCTGCGTTCAGAAAGGATGAATTGACCCAAAAAAGAATCTATAATTCTATCCCAATTAGTTGGATCGTAGGTGTGATGATTTACTTCATGAGCGAGGTCTCTGGTTCAGTTTCCACCGGGCAAAGCTATGCATGTTTCCTTAGTCTACTAGAAAGAACTAACACTCAATGGGGATACTTTTATCCCTGTAGCAACTACTAATCTCGGAAAAGAATAGTGAGATTTGTAGCGCATCGTAAAAAATAGAAGCTATCACTGGTAGTTTTGCTATTGGTTAAGTTCACGAATTGAGGATACAGAGTTACTCAAAACATTTCAACAAGATACACTAAGACAAGCACTGCTGTGCCGGACGCGCGCAACCACGCTGGGGCTCAAGGCATAAAGATTTTATATGCAGCTAGCTTAGAACTCCATGTATTTGAGATCTTAGATGCTCCTACTAGATAAGAACTGACCCCCCTTTACATAAGTGAAAGCCTCAATTTTGCACTCCAAAGCAGCTTTCTTTTCATGTTCCGTGATGGCTTAAATGAGATTGTGCCATACTGACAAGATAATGATCACATCAATCCACTAGCTCGCCTATTTGAATGAATTGAAAAAAGAGAAGAATTGAAACCTTTATTTAAGTAAGAGGGGGCTTAAGGTTACCTAGGTCTCAGGACTAGCGACCGCCTGTTCATGAGCTAACATCTAATGTCCAGGGCTCTAGGTAAGGAGAAGAAAGAGAAAGGTTACAACTTTATATCTATAAGGCAACCCTATAGGCTGGCCTATGTTTACAATAGGACCTTAGTATTACTCCCGGGACTATGGACTTTCCAGGGAAATGAGGAGACTTTATCCTTACTATCCTTACTCCATAGAGGAACTTGTAATACGGCTATCAGGAACCATACCACCTACAAGGGTTCTATGGATGAGAAAAAATGGAAGGATCGACCCCACCCAGCAGGACTCACCTCCCTAGGATCAGTGAAGCACCGCCCCTTTAAAATAGGGGTGACAGAGACTACTTTCGCAAATGCCACTGGCTAGAAGTTATCTTCTCCTTCGGCAAATGGATTGATTCTTTGAGCGATAGGATTATTACGTAACTCAGGATCATAAGCCCACGCGAAAAGAAGCAAGCAATATATGAGTCGATCCCTACTGTAACAGAAAAGCCTATTTCCTATTCTAGTAATCCTACATAGCTATTAATCGAAGTACTTATCACTCACAAGCATAAAATTAGAATATACATCGATCCTACTGAATTTTAGCGGTTACCACCTAGCCATCTCTTTAGCACTGGCCTATTACTCATGTAAACAGAAAAACAAATTGAAAACGTTTTCATGATTTTATGAAGGAGAGGAATTTTTTTTTTTTTTAATTTTTCTTTTCTAGGAGATGCTCCTAATTGTATTAGTTGAGTTAGGAGATCAGCTTTCTTTAAGCTGGAACAACTCCATGTCAATCATGAGCTCGAGGCTTTAGCCCTGGATTCCCCCACCACCTAGCACAATTGTTAGAGACGGTCCGTCAGACCACAATAGCAAGGGCCTGCATGGTAACCATTCTGATTCTCTGATTATGTTCTATGGATAGTAAAAGAATGCGAATCATGTTTGGTAACGCAAATAATTGGATTTCTGATTATGTTCCAAGAATCAGTTTGGAGCAATCAGAACTACCTTCTTAGACAAAACGCCAGCAACCAAAAAAAAGTTGGTTTGAACTTATAATCACTTGTTGAGACATACACACCAAAACAGAATGAAAGCTCACAATCTCTCCCTTTTTTCTTTTTCAAATTCTCCGGCACTTTTTTCCAACCTAATTAAAAAATGAAACATAAAAAATTCGAAAAAAAATTGTAAATTTTTTTCGAACAAATCCACAAAAATTTGAGGATATTCCTAAAAATAGAAGAAAGCTCGATGAGACTAGTTTGACCTCATTTTCAATAATTTTGGACCTAAATTTTTTCTAGATTTCATAGATTCACTCCTCTTACAAAAAATATCGTAGAGATGAGCGGCATCCAATGTGGGATGGAACATAATACTCGGAGCCATGCGTCACAAAATGTGACCACTGCATGTGGATCTGGAGCCAAACACCCACTTGTATTTAGATATAGAAGTTGCAAAAGATAGTGAAGGACTTGTTATTTCGTATCAAGGAATGATAATTTGGTTTTTTTTCAAGATAATCTGATTGTTCGAATGCTATGTTTGTATGTATTTGGACAACGCAACATTTTAAAGAAAAAATGAGTCCTTAATATGGGAACGTTGTCCATGCTTTAATCGAACTTCAAATGTCATGTATTAAAATTTGTGTTTCATTTATTATGACATGCTAAAAAAATAAATGTATTTTAAATTTTTTTAGTGTGCATTGAAAATTAGTCTTCAATTGAGAATAAAATTTTATAAAGTAATTAACATAATTATTTGACTTAAATGAAAAAAAATTAGGAAGAGCAACAGTTTTCAAAACAGAAATTTTGTACAGTTATCAAACGCGTTTCCAGGTTACTTAAAAACTCATTCAGGAACCGAATCAGAAAAAGTCATTTTTCAATCAAAATCAGTTTTTTCGGAACAGATATGGTTACCATGCAGACCCTAAATAGCACAACCTTGATAAACTAAAGAGTAGTTTCGATTTGTGTTATCCTTTCTTTTAAAGTTGACAAACAAAGTACAATATCGTTTCAACGGGTAGGCATTGTCTCAGAGCGCAGATAACCCATATTAATACTATATTATATATATATATATATCTATTATATATATCTATATACTATAGTCTTGAGCTGGACTGATGAATAAATACTCTATACAATAAAAATATGAGTTCAAACTATTAATAGAAATTAAGTTCAAACTATGAAATCCTATAACAACTTTGGAGGCCTCTGCTCTGAGATTCCTAACGTGGGCGTGTCTTCCTTCGGATATTCGCCATATTCACCGAACATCGATGCTTTAGCACCCCCCCGCTTGATTTTTTTCATTATATTAATAGTAGGGAGTTATGATCCATATCTCAATATTTTAAGACATCGCTCTGAGACTGCAGGCCGCTGATATATTATTTGTAGCACTCGAGCACGAGTAGTCTTTAGCATGTCATTGAATATTGCATGTGTTTTAACTTGTTCATTGAGCTCGTTTAGGCTTTTTACACGTTGAACCGAGGGGACATCACATAGATCGTTTCCACACATGTTTCTTTCTCATCCAACTTTTGTTCACTCGATACACCGAGAGCATTAAAAAATGGCGAGTTTTGATTGAAGTGGTGGGGTGTAATGTCACCACGATGCTGAACGAGAACGTGCGGCAAGTTCTTTTGAGAGAAGAGAGAACAGCCCTAGGAAACACCAAAATTCACTTCTTCTTGGGCAAGTGGCTGTAGTAAATATTTGTTTGATCTTCCGAATGTGAGATTATTATAAACCTAGAAGTCCATGTATGACGGCACGTTGTTGTTTTCTTTCCCCCCCGGCGATGATACGGTGAAACTAGTATAGATATATAAACTTTTGGATCGTCGGATTCTAATGAGATCCAAAATAAAGATGAAAATGGTCCAATGCGGTTTTACAGGTTCATTCATGAATAACTTCTCGATTCTTTCGTACAGGAGAGGGGTTTGGAAGTGAAAACTCCCATTGAGCATATGGAACGTTCTAGGTCAAGTCGAGGTCCACTGTACCGTACCTCTAAAACTTAGATTTTTGTTTTTTTGGTCAAAATATTTTTGATTTATCTGTTCATGAAACTTATTCGGCATTCCACGGACCTCCAGATAATCGTATCCCATGCTCTTGTTTCGTGGAGTAAATGGGAATAAGGTTTGGCATGATGTTAGGATGAAGTTGCCTCTCTCTCTTTTTTTTTTTTTTGGGTAAACAAAGTACAAACTAAAAGAAACAATGTCTAAATCGTTGCCTTTTGGGATGTGCACATGGGTTCTTTATCTTTTGGCCCGCCCGCTGTGGATATTCTGTTCATCCTTTGAAAGAATCGGATATGATGAAGTAGCACTGGACAACCAAAGTCAACATATGAGTTTTTGTCCTCTATTATGATGGTTGGGTCAAGTTGCCTTAAATTCGTATGACATGGTAAGCTAATTCAAAACTATCATTAGAGGGTCGGTTTTTTAGAAACGGGCTCTAATTAAAAAAAAAACCGATGAATTGTAAGATTAACATTAAAAAATAAATAATTAAATAAATAAAAATTATCGGTCCGGTACAGACGGTATGATCCCTCTAGAATCGAGAACAGGGGACGAAAATTACCTGGTCCAATTTGTATGAAACAGAGAATCGGTTGGACCCCAGGGAAATCGAACCGGTCAATTAGGTTCGGTCCGGGTGTGGTCCCCGACTTTAGTCGGTCCGTCTTGCTCATCTTTGGACTGTTTTTCTTTTATTTTTTTACATAGGTCGAAAGCCCTTAGACACCTACATATTGTGTGTTCATTTGACCATGCAGGAGTATGCAGTCACACTTCGGTTTTAGTATACACCGTGGCAAATCCCTAGTCCTCAAGCCATCCTATCCTCTACCAACTAAGGCACAATAATTGAATGAAAGAAGGGGTTGTTCAAATAAGCCTTTGTGACCCTTTTCTGTCTTCGACTGCAAATATCGAGGAAAATGACATTAACTCGGAAAGACATCCCCGAGTTTAGATAATAAGGATGAGATCTAAAATTATATTTCCGATTTAGGTAAATGAAAACACCTCCCGACACAAAAAGATCTAGAGAACATCAGCGGTGAGACAACATGGACACCCAGATCAATCGTCGTAATCGTTGGTGACTTCCGATTTTTGTTTAGCGTGCGTGGTCGTTTGTGCAAATTTCTAAAAGATGAGGATATTTGGCCTCTAGAGCTAACTTTATCCAGGTATAATTATATCACATGAAAATAGGGAAATCCCAATCCATATTAATAAGTCATGGGACCAAACAAAAGAAGCAAGTAGTAAACAAAAAAAAACTTCTAACGCAACCCTGCGGAATCCAGGATTTCTTCTCTGCCAACATGGGTTGCGACTTTCTCCATTGTGTAATGCAAAAGTGCATGAGCTATTTTCTTTGTTACCCAGGGGCAATCATACATGAAACGATACTAGCACAAACACCCACTATACCACCATAATCCATTACCTAAATATGAGTTTCCAAGGCGGGAAAATCGAACCCACAAAACCATCGGATCCGTGAGTAAAAGCACGAGAACGCCGCTCATTATCAAGACGACCCGGGATAGATGAGCGCGCGAACCTAATCATGCTGGAGGCAATGTTAGAGATGCATATAACACTAGTGACAATTTATCTATGTACAATCGAGCTCTCTGTCGCCGCTATTCCTAGCTGCATAAAAAAAAGAAAAAAAAGGTTTCAAATTTTTTCACAAAATTGAGGCACACCCGAAGACTTTGGTTCACATGGATTAGCTAGTGCGGCTGTGATTGAAAAGTAAACTCGGTGCTATTATTTGAGAACAGAAAAGGTAACTTTCCCC
>JAGVVM010013873.1:0-13021 GCA_019149425.1 Psidium friedrichsthalianum
AGGATGAGATACCAGACCATTGTTCTGGTTCAATATCATCGGGAATCAGAACCAACGATGTTGATCTGGTTGGGGTCCACTTCGACCCTTTTACCGAGTTTCGTGTTAAATGCCGTGCTAATGATCCCCAAATTGTCAAAATTCTCAAAGTTAATGGCAAAAATTGCTTGGGAGCATGGATTCTATTAGACCAATGATTTTTTAAAATGATTTTTTAGGATTTAACATAAAAATCCCATCTTTTAATTTGACGCCGAATATCCATTTTTGAGGCCAACATCCAAAACTTAGGGCCTTTTTCTGAAAAGTATAATTTTACGCAATGGGTTTAGAAAGTCAAACCTATGGGGGGGACGTGCCTTGATTTTTATTCGGTTCCATAGAGCAAACTTTTAATATTGATTTTTTCCTGTTTTTAAGGGTACTAATTTACAAAAGTCCAAATTGCATTCTGGTTCCCTTTTCATGAAATTTGACAATTTTGCGAAGTTTTGGACTGGGGATTGTAATTTTGAAAATAGGGTGATGACACGACTCTAGAAAATGCAAAGAAGGAACATTGCAGAGCTGAAATGAATTTTCTAGAATTTTTTGCAAATAATCTAAAAATGAGATTAACAAAGTAACCCCAATTCCAGATTTATTTTTGGGGCGGGGGGGAATTTCTTGCAGCCAAAATGATGATAAAATAAAATAAAAAAATAAAAGCTATTTTTTCTATTTTCTTGCCTCAAATGCTATTTTTTTTTACTATTTTTTATATTTTTCTATTTTCTAAAAATACTAAAAAATAAGAAAAATATGAGAAATTATTTTTTGTTCAAAATGATTCCTAGGCTTGGCCAAGGCTTCCAAATTGATTTTTTGCATTTTTTTCATTTTTTTGATTTTCTATGATTTATAAAAATAAAATATAAGAAAATACTGAAATGAATGGAAATTTATTTTTCGTTCCAAATTGTGATTTTTTAGGCTTGACCAAGGTTTCCAAAGTTGATTTTTTTAATTTAACGAATTTTTATGGGATTTTTTTTAAAATTTTCTAAATAAAAAAATGGCAGAAAACTCAAGTATCAACATAATGACTACTGCATTCACCAAATGAAATGAAAGTTGAGCAGTTTAAAGTACATCAATTACAATGTAATGACACGTATTAAATGTTGTACTTGAATTAAATGCGTACGAAAAATTGATAAATTATCCCTTTGCACTCGTACTTATGCTCTATTTTTTTTTTTTGTAGTTTCTTAGTAAAAAAAGGGGGAAATATGAACTCATTAACACATTAATTCGTTAGCTTCTACCATAAATAAACTGCTTCCCTTGGAAGATTTTCTTTTGTTCTCAGTTGAAATTTCCTTGGCAGGTGAGGACACCGATTTTGTTTCAAATGGAGAAGAAAAGAAAAATATCAAGAAGAAGAATGAAAAAAGCAAGAAATAATATTGATTAACATTGGGTCTCACATTTAACCTTAACGAATGTTTGTTTGAGAGGAGTATGGGTGTAGTTTCGTCCCTAGCAAAATTGAAAAAAAAAAAGGAAAAAGGGAATAAATAATCTTAAGTTATAGCGAGACTTGCAAGAGTTAATGTAGTAAAATTAATGTGATAAGGGGTAAAATAGCTCCAGCCTTTTCTTTATCAATGTAGACATTATATCGGAGGATGAGAAAAATTGGGCCGTCAAAACCGAGAACGTTGACACATCCGTGTGATTGTGAAAGTGAGTGATGTCTCCTTTAGCATGATGAAATGTGAGGCCTGCGGGCGAACCATTTTGTTCCAAAAGGTGCAACGCGCGGGAGACGTTTTACTTGTGTGAATTTCTTTTGGGGGAGATGGCTACAGGCGTTTCAATTTATATTTAAAGAGTTAGGGCTCTTCAATATCAACACACTTGTTCACGAGGAAAAGTGCAAAAGTCCTAAACCTTTTGCGTTTGTTCCAGTTCAATTTATAAACCTTTTTAATTATGTGCCCAATTTAATTCTAAACATTTCTGATGTCTTTGTTGTATGATGAAATGGTGCGAGCGAACCATTTTGTGTCCAAGAGATACAACGCATGGGAGACGTTTTACTTGTGAATTTCTTTGGGTGAGATGTGACGTTTCAATTTTATTTAAAGAGTCAAGGCTCTTCAAAATTAACACACTTGTTCATGGAGAAAAGTGTTCAAAAAGTCCTTAAACCTTTTGCGTTTATTCCAGTTCAATCTTAAACTTTTCATTTGTGTCAATTTAGTCTTAATTCTTTTCCATGTGTGCTAACTGAATCCCGTTCGATTTAATTTTAATTGGGAATTGCTCACGTGGATAATTTTAAATATTTTTTTTCTTTCTTTTTCTTTTTTTTTTACAGAGCGCCAACAACCTCCCCAACATTGGGGCTGAAGTGGCGACGTGGCTGAATTTGGGTGAGGGCAGTGCAGCACTCACTTTGGTTGGCAAGAGTTGTCGACCCTTTGTCCAAAGACAAAACAAAGTT
This sequence comes from Psidium friedrichsthalianum, assembly GCA_019149425.1. Classification (NCBI taxonomy): domain Eukaryota; kingdom Viridiplantae; phylum Streptophyta; class Magnoliopsida; order Myrtales; family Myrtaceae; genus Psidium; species Psidium friedrichsthalianum. The sequence goes on from JAGVVM010013873.1 coordinate 2,492, forward strand.
TAAAAAAAAAAACAAAAAAATTACTAAACCAAACCAAAACATGTATATATCAACGTCAAGTATAACCATGTTAGCTAGGATGATCAGCATTCCATATTAGTAATTTTTAGTTAAAATTGACTGATCAACTAAATTGGCATAAATGCAAAATGTTTATGACTAAATTGGCATAATGGACAGGTTTATGACTGAATTGGGACAAATGCAAAAAATTTATAACTTTTTGAATACTTTTCCCTCGTTCGCTTTGCTAGGTCTTAAAAAAGATCAAAGGAAGGCTGAAAATGATAATAACAAATCAATGTCTTTCTACTTTCTTCTTCTTCTTTTCTATCGCACTGTAAGATTGGCGGTTTGAGTTCATGATGAAGAACACATGAAATGCATCAATATTGTGTTCTTTTATAGAGGCAATGTAATGCTAAAGTTCGTATTTCCGTAGGGGATCGATGCACCAAGAAAGCTTGCTTTCAGGAGGTACACTTGCTCCAATCTATATTTCTTTATTTTTTTTTTCTTTCGACTTGATTTTTCTCCATTTCCTGTTTAATTTCTCGATGTACATTTTTATTTTGTGATATTATCTAACAAGTTTGAGGGGTGGCCTAAGCCTTGTTGAAATAGAACGGGGAAAATTTAAATGACTCACTAGTCCTCCCGCCATTCCTCATTAAAATCTCTACTGAAAATTACGTTTATAGAAACGTTGCAAGTTACTATTAAAAAAAAGTCATAAACATATTACATTGGTATTAATTCAGTCATAAACATTTTCACATTGATATTAATTCAGTCCATCCGATCAAATTTGGCTGGAAATTGCTCACGGAACGTTGGCCATCTTATATGGGGACGACCATCGTTAATATGAACATTTTTAAAATATATATTTTTAAAATTTTTCCTATCTTGTTTTTGCTTCCCTTTGCTTTTTGCTAGTGACAGGAGCAAGATGTGAACCCTGACGACGCGGCCCCATCAACCCCTTGCCTAGGCTAGGGTGCCCTTATTATGCGAGGCTCGAGCAAGGCAAGGTTCGGGAGACTTGCTTAGGGTGATGTTCAACATCGCATCACCAAACCTTACTCGGTCCAAGGGGAGGCTTGTTGAGCCTCGCCCACACCAAGCAACGCTCGGGAAGGCCGACCCTTGCCACGACCGATGGCTCTAGGTCTTGGGTGAGGGTTGGCCTCGCCAGCCTTGACAAAAAAGAAAAGTGAAAGAAAACAAAACCTGAAAGAAAATTTATTTAAAAAATATTTAAAAATGTTCATGCCCGTATCGTCTATGCCACGTAAGACAGCTAACATCCACGTTAATGAATTGAATTGGTACCATAGTAGATTAAATGGGTTCAATGTGAAAAACTTAGGACTTGATTGGTTTGTGAAAATCATAGAATCCATGGAACACCATAAGTTTCTATTGTTCTTGAAACATTTTCAAAACCAAAAAATTGCTCTAGGTGTCTAATATACAATAAAAAAAATTAATACCATGAAAACTCTAAACGATACACATGTAATAATTTTATCCAAAATTATTTCTTTGACCACCAAAATCTTAAATTAATATAATTGTGATAAATTACCCTTCGTTAGTGTCTGTTAAATTAGAATTAATAACAAGAATAACCCAAAATTAGCACAACCATTACCTATAGCGTGTCATGCCATCACATCAATATGACAGTAAAATTTGACGAAAATTAATAGTGGATGAATTTATCATAGGTGTACCGATTTGAGATTTTTAGTGATAAAAACAATTACTTTGATGTGAATTTAGCATAGGTGTACCGTATGAGATTTTAGTGGAAAAAAATTAGTTTGAGATAAATTTATCACAGGTGTACTAGTATGAGATTATTTGTGATCTGGTCAAAAAATTAATTTAAAGTAATTTATTCACGGATGTACTAGTTTAGAGTTTTTCTTGATATTAACTCTTAAAAAAAGGTCTTCGTTTTTATAGAAAGAAGAATAATTTTCACTTAATGACAAATCCTTTAAAACAACTCTTTGATATTGTTTTGATTTTCTGACATAATGTCCACAATGCAAATGCTTACCCCTGCCAAGGCATGTCTACTCTTAGCCGCGCTCTGGAGGTGCTAAAAGGGCGGCGCTAGGCTCTTTCATTATTGCAAGCTGTTGAAGCAGTACCATGTCAATCTTCTACAAATTATTCAAACATCACATCTCATCCTCCCATCCAAAAAAAAAAAAAGTATTACTTTAAGTCTAATTCACATCTATTCTGAACTTTTTTTAATCTAAAAAAACCTCAATTTTAGTTCGGTTTAGAAAATCTATACGTAACTTTAAATTAGTCTCAAACTACTCCCCTTAGAACCTTTGTCCAAAAGTCGCTATCGCTAATTTCCCAAATTCTGCTGTAAAAAAAAACAAAACGATTTCGTTTTGATGATAATTTTCTACGTCACTTCTTGACGTAGATTTGTTACCAATGTGGAATACCACACGAAATAACTAATTGCCATCTTGGACGGATGGTTATCGGAGATAGATTCGAGACTTGATAAAAGTTGGTTGTTCTTTTTTAGACAAAAGAAGAGAGTCCCCTGACCGATTTGAGTGCTGGACCATAGTAAAATTTTCTTTTTGTTTTTAAGACAAGAAAAGTTCGGAGCCAGAAATGACATCGAAAACTAAAGTTTTGGGGTTTTTAAGATAAAAATAAAAGTTCAGAGTCGATAGTGGACCGAAAGTTTGAAAGTTGAGGTTTAGTAGGGGTTTGCAATTGAATGTCCATCGAACCAAGAAAGGCAATAGATTCGACTAAACAAACAAAAGAAAGAGAGAGGGAGAGAGAGAGTTACCTTGCCCCCATGTCTGATCCCATCGCAAGCATCAACAGCGCCAAAAGAGAGGCTAGAGGATTTGGTAACTCGTGGGGTCCTGCCCATATGGAGAAGAGATCCACTCGCAGACCAAAACGAAAGCGACAAGCCCCCACCTCAACTGTCGATTCTCAGTTTCTTGCCAGTCACTCGTTCATATGAAAACAAAACCATAATAATTTAAGGTTAGGTGGGGTAACTGGCAAAGGAGCAAATCTTGTCGACGCTTCTTCACCGGTATATGATCTTGACAGATGTCTTCAAAGGGCATTGGAGAAATTGACAGGGGAAATTTTTCTTGAAAAAAAAATGAGGAAAAGTCATCCAGAATCTGACAAATTAGAGTGCCCTTTCACTTACTCTTGTCTGTTCTTAATGTACAAAAAAAATTATGATTTTGGATTATACGGAAAACTCCAAATTGATATATTACGAAGACAATTTATCCAAGAATTTAATAGCTCGAAACTGAAATAATCCAGTGAAAATATTCAAATACTACAGAAATCCTAAATCAATACACATGTGGCAAAACGGCCTGTAAAAATCCAAACTGGAGATACGTGTTATCTTAACTCAGTTATTTGACGGTAAAATTTAATGAAACTAACGGTAGGTAAATTTATCAAAAGTGTACTTAAATGGTAGGAATTTGAAATAAATTTATGACATCTTTCTTAGTTTGTTTCTGGTAACCATGAATTTTATAGACAACGGAAACATGATACTGTTGGCTAGCCAAATTTGAGCTCTCCGTACCGTGGTTTTTTTTTTAAACGAACTTCGTGGACTTATTACTATTTTTTTTTTATAATTTAGTTCATGGCTTTTTTGTTAAAATGGAAATCATTTATACTTGGATAAAAAAAAAAAGTTAGGCATGGTTTTGATAATGGGAAGCGAGAGAACTGTTAACAGGCTAGCTTGAAACTGCTCTTGAATACTGTCTTGGCTCCATGCTTCGTTCTTGTTTGGGTTCTACATCCACCATCTTCACATTTCTCACATTCGACTGTTCTTCAGGTGCATTCGCGTCCTCGTCTTCAGCTGCTCGGTTTCTCGAGTGAAGGAGCATTCGCGTCCTCCAAGAAGAAAAATGGCTGAAAAAATCTGAAGAGCCACCAGCACCCACACCCACCAAAGGATCAACTGCCCGATGTTGCATACTGCGTCACAAGTCCTCCTCCATGGCGTGAGTAGCTCTTTCCTTCACTGATTATGCTGTTGCTCTTCCATTTGTTCCTGGAGCTCATTTTCAAGCTCACTATTCCAGGCCAGTTGTGACAGTTTTCCATAAGTATGGTTCATGTGATTCCATGCGATGCATCAGAATAAGTTTCTTTTTATGTGTTTATACTAATGTTGTGTTACTTCGCACACGATTTCCTGCTTCTACAAACCCGTGAGCAGAGATCACAAAACTTTTATATGTGATCGGTAATTTCTCACGGGTGGATGGTAATTTTTTAAAATGTGTTGGTAATTTCACACGTGTTCGTAGATTATGAGTTTGTCGGATTATCCAGTCTATGGCCACTATTGCCAAGTGAGTCAGTTTCATTGGAAGGAAGCCCCTGTTTCTCCAGTCATTTTTTCATAATTAGGCAGGAAAACCGATTATTCTGTTGATGAATTTGTGGTGTTATAGAAGTCTGATTTGCAAAAGTGCATCCCTCCTACTTTGCTGCTATTTGTGTATTGCCATTCTCGTCTGTTGTAATGGTGTTTAATGTCTCTTCTTTTGTTAACATTTAGTACCAACTTTGTATATCTTGAACTCAGTTCTAGAAGAGGCCCTGAATTAATTGCATAAATGGTTTGGATATATGCAGCTGAAGCTATTCTCCTTGGCTTCCAACATTTTCTTGTTATGCTGGGTACAACTGTGCTCATACCGACTGCTCTTGTCCCGCAAATGGGAGGTAGAAATGTAAGTAGTTGCACCATTTGGAAGCATAATGGGCTAAAATTGCCATTTTGTCTCGAGATAATCCTTGAATATGTGATTGATCTCACTATTTAATAGGAGGAGAAGGCGGAGGTGATCCAGACACTACTTTTTGTGGCTGGTATAAACACATTGCAGCAATCTTTGTTTGGGACTCGATTGCCTGCTGTGATTGGAGGGTCTTATACATTTGTTCCAACTACAATCTCCATTATCCTCGCTGGTCGATTCAGTGATGATTCAGACCCTGTTGATGTATTGCCATCTGAACATATCTTATTTCGTTTTGGTGCTTATGCTTTAAGTTGCTTATCATTTCAGTGCACCGGTCAGCATTATCATTCGATTTTTCTTTGATATGACAATGTGATCATGTTAACGATGTATTCAGAGATTCAAGAGGATTATGAGGGCAATCCAGGGATCCCTCATTGTTGCTTCCATTCTTCAGATTGTCCTAGGATTCAGTGGCCTCTGGCGGAATGTTACAATGTACGCTCTCTCCCTCTCTCGGAGCTACAAAATCTCATGCAGTTCTAGCACCATAATTCAAATGGAAGTGATCTCTGCTGTAGTCTATCTGAGTGAAGGCGATTTGTGAAGTGCATTCGCTGCTGCATTAGTTTGCACGATCAGGCATAGTAATTGGAGGACCATGAGTACCTGCCCATTGTAGTCAGAAAACAACGGTTGCTCTCTTGATCTTCATTTTTCAGGTTCTTGACTCCACTTTCAGCTGTCCCATTGGTGGCTCTAGTAGGATTTGGGCTATATGAGTTGGGCTTTCCTGGGGTACGTATTCTTTCTTGCTATGCGCGAATCGTGCATGCCAATAGACAGTATATTCTTCACATGGTCATTCATTAGCTTTGTATTTTCAGGTCGCCAAGTGCGTGGAGATTGGGCTTCCAGAGCTCATACTTTTAGTATTCATTTCCCAGGTGTGTCCTTTGAAAAACATGTTCGAATGCTCCTGTCAAGATTCATACTTTCAATTTCCAATAGTTCTTTGCAATTTCATCGTTATATGAGTCGAGAGAGAGATCTTCACAGAGTTGAAGGCGTGTTGTAAATTTTTTCTCTGCAGTATATGCCTCAGGTTATAAACTCAGGAAAACAAGTTTTCCATCGATTTTCTGTCATATTCTCGGTGGTAGTTGTGTGGATCTATGCTCATCTACTAACTGTTGGTGGGGCTTATAACGATGCTGCACCAAAGACGCAATTAAGCTGCCGCACACAGATCGTTCTGGACTCATAGACGCTGCTCCATGGTCAGTTTTCTCTCGTCTTTTCATTTTATCAAGCCCACTGTAGACGTAACACTAATGAAATTGCTGACATTGACAAGTTGGGAGAAGCTTGAGATTCTGTAAACTATTTCATTCCTAGCTATTGATAATCATCTTAGTTCAACAATAAGAGATTTGTGAGGACTTCATCTGTTGTGGACATGGTATGGTATCAAGTTCAACTCATGAAAATTATCTCTGACAGATAATGTGGATGTAACATTAAGAAATTGACTGACATTTTTTTTTGAAATATTCTTCTTTCTTTTTTTCCTTTTGCCACTCACCTAAATATGGGCATTGCTACAGAAGTTCGAAAAGAAAATAGGACCTGATAAGAGAGTCATTATCTGTTTCTATTTCAAGTTTACTATCCTGACTGAAATTTGGGCTGGTAGGATAAGAGTTCCATATCCTTTTCAATGGGGAGCACCTTCCTTCGATGCTGGCGAAGGCTTCGCAATGATGATGGCTTCTTTTGTTGCTCTCGTGGAGGTACGTGTTTTGACTGTTGGTTTCTCTTGAACGTAAACGTTTCAATTGTTGTGATAAGTTAAAGAAATATACGCATGGCTCTGCACAGTCTACTGGCGCATTCGTGGCAGTTTCAAGATATGCAAGTGCGACTCCTGTACCACCATCCATTCTCAGTCGTGGTGTTGGCTGGCAGGTATCGAATTGCTCCATAAACATGGATTTGCAAATGCATAGTTTAGAATCCTCAAGGACTGCAGATGATCACTTTATTGCATTGTTGTGCGTCCGATTTCCTTATTGTACTTTGAGCTCTTTTTGCACGTACTCATGTGAAATTTACAGAATTTGATAATTTGGAATAGGGACATTTCAAGTTTCTGCATCTGATCTTGGGATAGGGACATGTTACCTCAAAGGCTCATCTTTACCGCACAATGCTGGATTTTCAAGAGAATGAAGTCTCCAATCTTTTTGCCATTTGGGATCTGTACAACACCCCTGTGCAGATCCGAGACTCTGACCTGCAAAAAAAGAAGAAATAGGAAGACTACACCAAGCTTATATGAGAATAAGAATTTTATCTAATCCTGTTGTCCTGGAATGCAGTGGGAACCATAAATTTTTGGATGGAGAATGCTAACCTTTAGTCGCCTAAATGGAAACTGCTGGATCAACGAAAACGAAAGATTATCAAAAGTAAAGTAGTAAGATTGAAAATATGTGGACATCTGAAAGAACGAAGGCAAAAGCTGCAAAAACATGAAAGAACATACGCGGTCCTTTCCCTCTCCATATGGCATTGTCTTGTTCTCATATCTGTTGTCCCTAAATTCAGCTGAATCCCTCGGAACTATCTGGGTGTTTTCCTTTTTACTCTTGGCATGAACAATCTTCACAAAGGTAATTACGCATCGAGTTTCCTCGCCAACTAATAGCAGCATGGGAATTCGTTTTTGCTTTCAAGGATTTTTTTTTTTTTGGGTCGAATGTGTCTTTTGATGACTACTTTATTCTGGCATTATTACATGCTAATTGATTTTTCATATCGTTTCCAGGGTTTTGGCATCCTGTTGTCTGGCGTGTTTGGGACAGTAAATGGTTCCTCTGTATCAGTGTAAGAACTTCACTGTGAGAAACATTTCTCTATGGCATACAAATAAGACGAGGAAGAGAACATAACGCGAAACTCTTCTGCTTAATGTAGAGAAAATGCCGGCCTCTTGGCTGTAACACGTGTCGGCAGTAGAAGGGTTGTGCAGATAGCGGCCGGATTTATGATCTTCTTCTCTGTTCTGGGTATGTTACTTGTAGGACAAAGCAAAGCAAAGCAAGTCTTTTCCTTTATCCTATTTATCAAACAACTACATTTCATGTTTGTGCAGGAAAATTTGGAGCAGTTTTTGCTTCCATCCCCGCACCCATTGTTGCTGCTCTTTATTGTCTTTTCTTTGCATATGTGGGTGAGTTTTTCAGTTCCACGATATGGCAAGCGTGTAATCTCTTATGTCAGTTGATCAGTCTTCTTTTTTGTTTCAACCATCTGCTGGGAATGTGCAGGGTCTGTCGGCCTGACCTTTCTTCAGTTTTGCCATCTAAATAGCTTTCGGACCAAGTTCATATTAGGTTCCTCTGTCTTCATTGGATTGTCCGTGCCGCAGTACTTCAACGAATACGCTGCAATCAATGGTTATGGTCCAGTTCACACTCGGGCAAGATGGGTATGCACAAACTCCTTTTTTACATGTTTCTCTACGTTATGTATAATCATGCATGTGGGTTTCAAACTGTAGCCTTTATTCGTAGATGACAACTCTTTTGACTAAAGTTCTGTTGTTTTCTCAACTTTACAAGTTCAATGACATGATCAACGTTCCCCTGTCTTCGGCACCGTTTATCGCGGGCTGTTTGGCGTATTTCCTGGATAATACGTTGTATAAGGATGGTGCAATCAAAAAAGACAGGGGCAAGGAGTGGTGGGACAAGTTCAAGTCATACAAAGGCGATGCAAGAAGTGAAGAATTCTACTCACTGCCCTCAACCTAAACAAGTATTTCCCACCCGTGTAACTCGCATCACTCTGGTTGACCATATGCTGTATCATCGATCTGCACTTAGCCAACTGATTTCTAGTGTGTATTTAGCATGATTCCTATTTGCTTATAAGAAGTAAGAATCACTATCTCTCTCTTCTGTTATAGACTAAATGTTGAATATTCAGCAGTGGAGGTCTACTGGAAAAGCAATAAAGCTATTCTCTTCTCTCCCATGAGTTCTGATGTTCCACTACATTTCATTTTCTGCATCTTTGTACGCAGAATTGCTTCTCATCGGCTGGATCACAATTTTGACATTGTGCAGGACAAAACTGTTACGAAACTGATGGAGAAGAGTTTGTCTAAGACATGCGAATGCATAAGTAGACTAACCTGTGAACTAGTCACATTTGATCAGAATCTATCGCATGCAACTCTCTCCATTTTGATCAGATCAGATCATGTCCATAACTGCATGAAAACTGCAGAGCAAGCATGGAAAATGGAAAGTGAAAACAACAAACCAGATAAGTCTGTGTTGGCCTCAGGGAGTTGGTTTCATGCTGGAGAAAGCGAAACTGCTTCACAATACAATAATACACAAACCTCAAACTTATAGTATAAGGATCACAATACTGTCTCCCTAATCGCTGTCTTTTCCAAACCCCACTGACCTTGCCCAAATTCTCAAACCAAAAATTAAGCCACAAACTGAAAAACCTGTGAGTAAAAAAATAATGATACGGTTCGTGTTTTGGAGGGAACCATGCCCATTCGTTGTCTCTTCTAGGACATCCTAATAACATCACACGTCGATTGAGACATACCATATGACTTAGTCGCTCAGAGGCACATATTAAAGAATATAAATGGAGTTTACTCTGCAACTTCCGCAACTGGCAACTTAGGCACCTCTTCTATTTTTGCATGCTTGTCTAGCTGGCTAAAGTTCCCCTTAACCTTAAAAAGTTGGTTATGGTGGTGCTTACAGTAGAGGCGATTCAGATGAGTGATGTAGTTCGATGGGCTAATAACAAACCTCCATGGCTGCACCTGAAACAAGCTTTATGATATGATGTCCCATCAACGGCCACCTGAAAGAATCATTAGCTGACAGAAATTTAAGAAGCTACAAGATGAATAAGAATGAACTCCCGAGATAAATTATCCTCAGATGTAATTGCATCGAATCACCCATCCTCCGAAAAAACCACTAAGTATAGAAAGAAGGATAGATTAGGTGAAATCATATGGAAAGGAAATACAAAAGCTCATGCTAAAATGACTGTCATTCACTGAAGTTTTTCATTCTGTACTCTGTGAGATCACAATGTGAACGACATCAATTATGCTGCCAAATTACTCGCATTTAATCTGAATTTCTGGATGATCATGCTGTACTCATTCCAGATCGCTTAAACAAATTTCTAGCATAAAACTGCATTGGAGAAAAACAAAACATGACAGAAGAGGCTGCGGAAGAAATGAATGACTATACAGGCTTCTCCTTTCAGTAAGGGAATGAAAATTTCACCGGGCCACCAAGGGTAGATCAATTGTCGATTAACATGATGACAAGCCTCAGTCGCAAGCAATTATTTTTTGATTCAGGCTTAGTGTTCCGTTGATGCCAAAATATGACTCCAGAAAACGTAGTAGCTTGCCAGCATGTTTCCGATGCTTACCTTTTCAATTGGATAAACAGTCTTTTTGCACGCAACACACTTCTCTTGGTTCCAGAAAAGAACCTTGAGACTTTGCTGTTAATTTGTACTGTCCAAAATCGACTATTGTAAGCATCTCAGCATAGTCATAAGAACTCATATGTCAGAAGAAGCGACTGATTTCGCATAATCTAGCTCAAAGTGAAGCTAGTTTCAATGGAGATTGGCAACATAGGTTACATGGCATTCAGCA
>JAGVVM010013875.1:0-17157 GCA_019149425.1 Psidium friedrichsthalianum
TTTTTTTTGATGAATTTCCTTTTCTGAATCTTTGTCAAAATGAACGATTTTACCACTTATGGGAAATTGTTTCGAAAATTTAAAAAATTCAAAAAAAAGTCAAAACAAATTAGGACGACGGACCATTTGACTGGCCAATTCTATTTTTGATGAATTTCCTTCTGATTTTTTTCAAAACATGATATTTCTTGCCACCTTATGGTACCATATGTCTCGAAAACAATTCTGAACAATTAAGAAAAAATCTCAGAAAGTAGGAAACCGGGCCATTTCTGAGCACTGGTCCAATCCTATTTTGGATGAATTTCCTTCCCGTCTCTTCATGAAATGCAATTTTACCCGCGGGGCAAATTCTCTCCAGACAAAATCAGACAAAATAACTTCAAAACATTCTCAAGAAATTATGGGAAATAAAGGAAGGACCACATCTCAACTGGTTGTGACCTATCTTTTTCACTTCCCAAGCCTTGAAAAATGACTTTTCTTCCCTTTTGGTTCAGAGTCTTGATCAAACTTTTCCCAATCATCCCCAAAGACTTTTCTGAAATAAAATGGCATCAAAATGGCGTTAAGAGGTGATCTAGCGTAACAATCCTTGAACTCATGATCTCTATTCGAAGGAATAAAGTTTTTCTCTCGATACTTTATTTAGGTGTTCATAATCTACTTACCAGAACGATTAGTGGCGCGACTCCAAATTTTAAAATCATTTAAAATAACAAATCAAAGTGCATGATTCCGTAAGCTCTGGGAGGGTCCGCGTAGGTTTATTTAATATCTATATTAAACGTGATAATCCCATTCACAGCCGATCGATTTTTAAAAAAAAGGTCTAAAATTTCTTTCGGGTTGCGACAGCTCAGCGCCTCCACTGGGGACGATGTTCTTATTTTTGACAACAACTTTAAGAACTTAGAGCGACTTACGATAGAAAAATTTCACGAAAACTCACTTTGTTTGACAATTGGTTTGTATTCTACACCTTTATGTTTTAAATGATTTTGCGATGGGATTATAAGGGGTGGAGTGTTTTGACTAACCCATTATTTTACAGGCTTTATGTTGGAAATTATTTGTTTTAATTCGCACATTTTTTGAAGGCCGAGCCGGTGTTTACGATTTAACTGTTGTACGTGTTTAATCTTCGTTTTAGCCCTACATCACACCACGTCTCGTGGCTGGACCTGGACCACTATTTTAGGATGGTATTGTGATTTGTTTTAGGCATGTCCCGAACCGTGAGAGTTACGTCTACACCAAAAAAAAAAAACATCGAAAGTAGTGCAAATTCAATCCCGAACCTCTTTTCAAAAATGAGTTTTAAAAGCTTAGGCCTCAGGTTTGGTAAGATACGAAGCGGGGGTTATAATTTTTTACTCAAGTAGCCGGAGTGGAAAGGCCCGGCTAATCCTGGTCATGTCATGGGATCACGGCTAATCTTTATTATGTGCGCAAGATTGTCACCTTGCCGTAAGGCTTTCCTTCAATTTGCAAGCCTTTAGGACAGATAGACTAAGATTAAACTCACGATTCACATGCATGTCTATGTAATCTGCATTTTCTTCATGATGAAAGTAAGTTTTTACCTTCATCTTGTATTTATTTTTGGTCGGTCCATGTTAGGTGTCAGTCAAATTTTGAACTTACCATTGTAGTCATATTTTCAAAAGAAAATAAAATCAAATTAGTATCCCATTTCTAAAAAATGAATCTGGAAAAATCCCTTCAGGAAATTTTGTTAACCATAAAAAAATTTTGTCACATCTTTCCTGCTTTAACAGAAGTAAGATTTTCTTGACAAATTTACCCTGAAATTTTATTCTGCTAAAAGAAGAAAATTCCTTTAGGAAGTTTGCTAAATGTTAAAGGATTTTGTCACATTTTTGTTCAAGTTATAAAATCTGCTAGAAAATCCTTTTAAGAAATTCATCCATGTTCTCTTAAGAAACTTTTGTCTGATTTCTCCACGAAGTAAAATTGAATTAATGTAGGAGTCATGGACTAACCCCTTTTGGATCACATATTCATTATTTCCTTTACTTTTGCAAGAAATCATAGGTACCCTAGGCGGGAGCAAATTGGGCTCATTGATGATAATATACCTGAATGATCTTGAAGGATACGAAGGGATGGGTAATTGCCGATATCCTAGTCGATATTCCTGGGGGCAACTGAAGAAATCAATCCTCCCAAAGACAGAATCGTGTCAATCAGTCAGCATGTATGAGTTATGTATTTTGATGGGGCTGTGAATGTATTCGGATCAGGAGTGGGGGCATTCTTAATGTATTGGGAGATTCCTATACTTTTTTGAAAAAGCATAGATTGTGTAATCTGAATTCATGAAGCAAGTGTATTAACCGACCTTATAACACCTTCTGATTAAATCAACCAAAGGCCTGCCTTTTAGCTTTCTCGGATTCGAACCACGTGGAGAACTTTTGAGCACCGGTGTTGTATTACTGAACATAGCCCACAGGCATTTCTGCGGACATTATAGGCGACCGACACAAACAAGTGGACGTTGAAAGAAATAAAGTATGAGTGAAGTGGGGCACGCAATAGGTGGCTTGGTTTGTTTATCGACGCACTAATCGAGTGGTCATATTGGCAATAATTTACATGACTATCTCACGGGGCTTAAGGTGGCTACTGGGGTCCGCTATCGAGAATTGATTTAATGTTCTTGATATTATCACCTGAAGCAGCAAATATCAAGAAGAATGTTAAGCCTTGGCGTTTCCAGTACCTTAAGTCATTCATGCTATGTAGAAGAGAAGAAATGGCAGAAAATTAAAGCACAAACATGTGAAGATTTTCCTTGATTCCATTCATCAACGAGTTTTACAAATAGCTCACTGCGGAGGAAAAGTAAAGCCAAATTGGGCCCTAATAAGCATCACAAGAAAGCCCAACTAGCTCTCCATGAAATTAATGCTCTGCTTATATCGAGTAACTTGGGATTCAAGATCTGCAAGCTTGAAGAACAGGCGGGTGCATTTCTCCTTGTGCCTGACTGCATTAACCTCATAGTGTTCAGCGACGAGTTTCAGGTTGTCGATCAAGTCTCTCTCAAAAGCTATGCTTGCCGTTAGATTGTCGAGCCTCTCCTCCAGCCACTTGCATCTGAACTTCATCACGATATTGCTCGGATCATGCTCAAAGTAAGTCTGGTTCAAAGCTAGGCGCTCCACTAGTTTCTCTCTCTCATGAACCAACAGCGAAACCGTTCATCGGCAGATTTGATGACCTTCTTGTACCGAGCAACCGAGTGTTCTGCAAATTCCAGGCATTCAAATCGATCCCGGTAGCAAGCTTTCACGATGCGGGCTAAGGTGAGTGTTTCGTGAGTGTTCCGGTAGGCCTTTAGAAAGTTAATGAAGACGTGAGGGAACGCCATGTATTCCCTCTCCAAGTTGGTGCTTTGGACCGAAAAAGCATTTATCTCCCTAAACAAACCAAGGATCTCAGCTTTGACACTCGGATGATGGGCTATGTAAACATAGCCTTGCCCAAGAAGATGATAAAGCCTTTCCCATTTGAATGTAACTACAGCCGGAAAGATGTGCGTAGGAAGATTGGCCATTATCGTTAAAATGATAGAAGAGAGAATCAAGGCAGACGAGCAAAATACGAAGGTATTAGAGGAGAGAGTCAAGGCAGACTAGCGGAATGCGAAGACGGTAATCCGCTTCGCGTTAAATATGGACTTCACAGTGGCAATATCTATCGGTCAGATCTCCTTACTGGCCATTCCCTTTTGGTGTCCTCATTATCGGCTCGAATCCCTTGGCATGTCTGCAATCTCGAGCCGAGCAAATCCGAAATCTTTGCAAAAAAGTTTGATGTGATGTCACCGCTTTAGAAAAGAAGAAAGAAAAGATGACTTGAGTGGGAGATAAGGCAAACTTTAGCGGGAAAGAAGAGAAGACTTGTCTTCATTTGTAAACAGAGAAAAGAACTCGCCCGTAAAGCCGACGCTGGAGACAGGTAGGAGAGATAATGACAGAAACCCTACCACTATGAAAAAGATGAAAGAAGACGAGCTAAGCGAGAGATACGATAAAGTTGAGAAAGACAGAACTCTCGGGAGAAGCAATACAGTTTCTAAACCCACGCCTAAATTTCAAAAGAGACGTCCTCCTGATAATCTGATCCATACTCAGAAGAGAGTTTTAAAGTATACACGGTCACTCAGGAAAATTCAGAGAGAGTGAGAATACAAGAGGAGGTAGCAAACCTTGTGAAACCATTAACCAACCGAGGATGTCTCAATCCAACACACTCGAGAACTATCGTTACTTGCTAAATATGGAAGATGCAGAGTTCGAGGCCATGTTTGGAATATTCATACTATGGAGCCTGGCCCTTCCGCCTATGACGTTCAAGATTTCGATAAAGATAGAGAAAACAACAACCAAGGTCAAAGGAAGCGTCCTCGGCGTCACACTGAGCGTCAGGTTCAAAAGCTTGAAGATTTCTTCACAAGGTTCCCTATGCTAGATGACAAACAAAGAATGGAATTAAGCCAAGAAACAGGATTGAACCCTATGCAAATCAAGTTTTGGTTCCAAAATAGGCGAACCCGAGTAAGGACTCAACATGAGCACCATGAAGTTGAATTTTTGAAAGCTGAAAATGAAAAACTCCGAGCAGAGAACAAAAGGTATAAGCAAGCTTTCGACTCCACCACTTGCCCTAACTGCCATAGCCTCCTCACACTCGAAGAAAGACAGTACCTGAAGATCGAGAATGCCCGTTTAAGAGGTGAGTTGGATCAGTTCATAACAGGACCAAGTTCTGTTGTAGGGAGGTATGAAAAAACCAATCCTATGGGATCATCATTGATACCTCTCGAGAAAGAGGGGACGTATCACTACCAAGCTGGCATGGACGAGCAGCTCACCACCATGATCAACCAGTTCAATGTTGATAAAGCACCAGGGCTGTAATATGCATACCAAGCCTGTATTTCGAAGTCAGTGATCACGGGACCTTCAACATGACCGATGCGTACCTGATCCGGAATGAAGCTTACTGACCACTAGAGAGCCTGCAGAGAAAGAAAAATCAATCCTGAATGATGCATATGCTTTATTTTGCATGGGATATTTTCTCCTTTTATGAATGTCTGGAATTAATGCAAAAGCAAGAAGTAATAATTTTCCTTTCCCCCATTAAATGCTCGGACCCATTACCGTACCAAACTTGGGGAAAAATTGATGGCAAGTAAAATCCACGTAAACTCGAAGAGTAATTCCGTATCGTTCCAATTTACCATCAATTGCTCCAATTTTAAATTAGACCCCTTTTATTTTCAGAAATTTACGAATTGACTTGAGAACACAGCCATACTCGAATGCGAAGTCCTCTTGTTAAACAAAACTGGGGGCAAATCAATTCGTGAACATTATCACTGAATGGGCGACTTCAAACAAAGAAAAATATGAGCGAAAGACGCGAGCAACCTCAGAGATGGGTAGTTTTGTATCGTTTCAATTTACCCATGATCGTCTTCAGTTCTAAATTACTCTATTCTGTCTTAATAGGGATTGTAAATTACCTTGAAAAACATCATGACGAGGAATTGCCCAATACGACAAGACTATGCCATCTGAAGGATTAATACTTAAAAGAAAGCCTCCATGACGCATATGGTCTCGTGGACTAGATGGCATGGGGAGATGACAGTGGTCCGAAACATCTCGAGTTCGATCCCCGAGAATGGAGAATGTTGTAAGTATTGTAAATAAATAAAATAATTTTTGCACGTTCCTTTTACATAAAGAAATCAAAATACTCAACGAACGAGACTGAAATCAGTACGCTGCCACAACCTTGGCCCTAATGGTGAAGTGGCCCACAAAAGTTGAGGGAAACCCAACCCAGCAAAGTTAGTAAATGGGTCATGCGAGGCATTCAAGATGAAGGGTAAGCCAGTATCGTTTCTAGTTCATCCCTTTCAATACTAGCTAACACGTCTCCTTTCCTTTTTACAGGAAATATTTACACTAACATTTAACATGTTGAAGGAGACAATCCCGAGGGGCAAAATTATGATCATCTGATGAGATTCATTTCGATGAAAATGGGGCAAATCGATCACAAGCCCTGAAGTGAAAAGGGAGTATGTCTTCCCTAGCTCGTTTGGTTTCAAGGATAAATCTTTCTGCTTTTTACAGGGGCATTCAACCGATGACCATGACGGTTCTCATCATTAAACAAGCTCAAATGCTCCTTCACCCATGCGCTTCATTGTGTAGGGGCCAAGCCAAAAACAAGCTATTCCTCAACTTAAGGTGTAGGCTCCCCAATCTATTCGATTTGCCCACATATCCTGGGGCAATCCAAATTTAAACACACATGATGCTAAAAGTGGTCACATTTGCATTGCGTTTACACATGCCATGACTCATGCATGACTCTTCTGCATGTTTAATTTGCTAATTCTGACTTGGAGTATAAACTGCACATGATGCATCGAATGTGTAGAATGGGGCATGACAGGATGATGAAAGGCAGCCCATTTCCATACGCGTCCTACATCCACAGTGAGTTGTGTGCTAAATAGGTTCCGTATTTCCCAAAACAATGGGTTTTGTCGCAAAAGGTACGATAGCTGAAGGGAAGGAGGCGATCATTCCTCTATCCTAAACACTATAGGTAACCATAGATAACCCACTTGAGCGGTGGTTTCATTTCATGACCCCTGTCAAGAACCACTCTACATCGGGGCCAAATAGAGATAGGCTCAGCAAATAGCACGAGGTAAATGGTTAGAAATTTTCTTGCTCGGACTAACATCAATTTCCGAGTGTTTCTTGATTTTCAACCTCACATAGTAATTCAAGTGCCTTAGAATGATGAAAAGCATTCGTTTCTCTATTCGATACACTTTTGTCCTTTGCATCGCCCAATTGAGCTTGCATATTCGTTTCTTAAAACCCGTAGTGATCATTGCCCATTCCAAGATGAAGATGACACCACCTCAAAACAGAAGAACTTAGAAGAAGTTGGTCTATATAGAGTTCCTGAGTCGACTGTTCAAGTGTGCTAAATCTTTGATATACATGTGTACACAGCACAATATTTAAAAATTCTTTTTTTTCTAAACAGAACAGAAAAGACAAAAGGCAAAAGGCGGGACCAAAAGAGCCAGTCCCGAGCATGAAAAAGCAAAGCGCCAATTAAAAGCAAGGCCAATGCCCATTCGAATAAATGAAAACATATTGTCTCCTGTTATAAAATCCCTAATGGGATCTGGTTACAAAAGGAAAATATTCGAAGAAGTCAAAACTGCAAAGTATATTCAGCAGAAGTTAACACCATTCTCATACAACGATAGCGTTCTTTGAGGACCATTCTGGAGGATCGAGACTAGTGATAAAGATGCAATGATCATCAACGTCAAACCTACCTCATATATCTTCTGGGCCAAAATAAGCCTTCCTTCGTCCCCAATTCCCAACCTACGTTACAACCCGTGAAAGTCTTTTCTGATTAAGGCGCTTGAGTTAACGTAGTGTTGAGTGATTTTAAGCATCGCTCGAAAAGGTACGAGCAAGGTTATTTCTTTCTCATTTTTGCAGGGTTCTTGACTTGTAAACCCCAAAGCAGATGATAAATAGTTTTTTGTTAATGGCCTTGACTCAAAAGAGTCCCCTTTGGTAAGCCTTTGACCCAACCTACATTATGGTCATAATCAAGACCTCCAGATCGGCTTGATCATACCAATTGCGAGATTATTCAAACCCTTACTGAATGCAATGATGGTGAGATTGAGTGATTTCTTTTCAATCATGCAATCAAGATATACAGCCTTTCTCGAGAGTGAGAGAAAGCCCTTTCGGACTGAAGTCCGCCATTCAGATCACATTCAAGGTGTTCATACTATGATAACCTCCTTGAATAAATTGGTAATGCAAACTTGATAGAATAGTTATGCATGATCCATATTTTAATTGATTGCATCATGAGTTATTGCATAGACTGCTTCTAATCTTGAATTCATTAATGAAAATACTTGCATATATTACCTCTAATACTGCCTAGCAGGTAACACATTCTTGATGTTCGAATTACCTTCCAAAGGTCTCGAAATCCATTCGGCAATTGTTGAATGAACAAACCTAGTTGGCAAGAAAATACCAAGTGTTTCTTCCAAATCTACAGGTAAGTATATCTTCAGCCTGAACCTTTCAAGAGAATGAATTCTGACGATTGTCGGGGTGCTCGAATCCATTGCGGCACATACAGGTATTCACCTTCTTTAATAAAACATGATTCGTCTCGAAAATGAAAATATTCGAGATATTTTGATGTCTATCTCATCGGTTTATTCCTAAAGTGACAGGAGAACATAATCGGGTTTGAGCTTCTGCAAGATTCCTGGTCTCCCCAAATTCCAAAATGGCACCCTTCAAGGTAGGTTAAATCAGGTTTGAGCTTCTGTAGGATTTCTGGTCTCCCCAGATCCCAGAATGGCACCCTTCAAGGTAAGATAATTTGGATTTGAGCTTTGGCAGGATTTCTAGTCTCCCCAGGTCCTAGATTAGCACTCAAAAATTATTTTTTCAATCAATACCTCTGCTGTCTACCCAAAAAGTGACATTCAAGTAATCATTGGTGACTTCTAACACAGAATGATCTATGTTCAAATCCTGAGTTACAGGCATCCCATAGACGAGCCCTTTTATAGGACATGCCGTCTTTGGAGCCCTTCCATTGGAAACCCAATACGGAACGGTCGATCTTCAAGCCCTGAGTTACAGGCATCACATAAATGAATCATAGAGCCCTTCCATTGGAAACCCCAATACGGAACGGTCCATTTTCAAAGTCCTCTTACAGGCACAAAAGTCCTTCTACAGGCATTCCCTCTGTAGATTCTCACATCGGGTGAGTCGTTTCCAAAATCCTTTCTACAAGCACAAAGTCCTTCTTATAGGCACAAAGTCCTTCCTACAGGCACAAAGTCTTTCTTACAAGCATGTTCTTCGGTGAACCCAACATCGAGTAAACCGCTTAGTAGAATTCTTTAACTAGGAATTCTGTCATAGTATGACCCACCATATGGGTCAAAATACAGGTGAATCCTCTAAATAGGATAGATCGCCAATAGAGTCCTTTCATTAAGAACTCTACCATGAGTTGACCTACCATACTGGTCAAACCTCATCCTTTCCTGAGCATCCTCAGAATGAATCTTGGGGACCTTGGCCAAGCATAGGGAACCAATTTTGACCAAAAAATGATTTTTCATATTTCTAATATTTTTCGGCGTTTTTATTTAAAAAATTCATAGAAAATCAACAAAAAATGAGAAAATTACAAATAAATTTTGGGAGCCTTGGCCAAGCCTAGGCAACCATTTTGAACAAAACATAATTTTCAAATTTTTTGCATTTTTTAATATTTTCAGAAATTAGGAAAACATTTATAAAAATTAGCGTTTGAGACCACAAAAATAGGAAAAAATAGTCAGTATTTTTCTTTTAATTTTCTCTTCATTTTGGCCAAAGAAAATCTGCAAAAATTAATTTGAATTGAGAATTACTTTGTTAATCTCATTTTCAGTTTAATTGAAAAAACTTGTAGAAAATTCATTTTAGCTCTGTAATTTTCGATTTTTGCATTTCTGGAGTCGTGACATTATTCTCTAATAGTTCAAATTTTTCAATGGGCTGAACGGTTGAGAGACCATCACTACAATTTGGACGGAGGTTGGACCGAATATAGCACGAAATGGTATAATCAATGCTGCTGAGCTAGCCAGCTATGATCAAATCAAGCAGTTGACGTGGTCAAGTCTGGAATGATGGGAGATCCTACTTACAAAAGCACCCTTGATTGCTTCGAAAAGACACTGAGAAACGATAAACCTCGATATGACCGCATCAACAAAATTGTTCCAGTGTGTGAAATGGCTATAAGGCTTTGTGGCACTAACGAAAAGTGTGAAGGGACCCTACACTATGACATCCCCAACATGGAAAAGTTCTTGAACCAAGAACCTGCCAGGGACGCACTTGGAGTTGGGGGATATATGTAGGACATCTCCTTGTGGAATCCTTAATGAGCATGCATGTCTGAATAAAATATTCATATAAAGCCGTTGGTGCCCTCTACTAGTTGTTCCGTATAGGATTGAAGCTGACCACGTTACAATCCTGATATTAATTTCTACTTCTGCTCAACTAACCATCACGAACCATGCCCATACTGTGCTGCCTTTTGTGCATGGTAGACCTCCCCGAAAGAAGAGGACATCTGCACGAGGCCTTTGAGATTGTTAAAGGGTCGCCTCATCTAGGTTTCACAGCCCTTCTCGTGTCTTTGTTGGGTGCCTATTCTGTGCAGGCAAATGGAGAGAAAGAGCTGAAGTAAGGAGAATGATGGATGAAAGGAAGGTTAAGCCAAAGGAAGCTGGCTATTAGCTGTGGATCGAGAGGAAAGACACAACTGAATAGAAAGCAGAATGATGATGGCGAGAAAAGAAAGAAAAAGCAGCGAAAAAGATGGTTTTTTGGTAACAGGGAGACACCATCTTTAGAAAAAAAAGAAGCAAAAAAAATTGTGGGTGACAGGCACTCACAAAAAAGGAAAAAAAAACTCATTCACTCAGGTCAACAGAAATAAGGGGGTCTATTCTAGGTGTAAGGAGGACTCTTCCTGAAGAAGACAACAGGGAAAAAAGATAAGACAGGGAAGGACAGAAAATAGAGTGGAGGGGAAGGCGAAAGGGTGAGAGGTGGACCAGAGTTCGTAGGAGGTTCTTCCTACTCGACATCATGGGTTAAAGATGGATTTCTCCTATGACGCTGCACGGCCAGGGAATGTTTTTCGCTTGTTGCAGGGATGTGTGGATCATGCTCTGGCAGTTTCAGACACCACAGGACTGGCGACTACTGAAAAGGAATTGCGAAAGCAGAACCCCAAATTGGAACGGAAAAAGAAGCTGCCCCGAGAACCTCTCCTTCCTCGTTGACCATTCACGCCGGAGCTGCTATCAATCCAGATGAAATAGCCGAATTCTACTTTCCCCCTCACTCCAGGCAGACTTTGTTTCTGTACCATATCTCGTAACCATCACTACATTCGGCTCAAATGGGATAGTGAGAGCAATCATCTCTCAAGACATTGGGGTCCTCCAGACAACGTTGATGTCAAATTATTGGCGGTCATTCCCAAACCCATATTGTCTAGTATTTTATTGCTAGCTAAGAGGCGTTCTTATACACCACGCCAAGTGTAGTGGATACAAGGGGTGGTAGTTTGGACTATTCATCTCAAGTGTGAGAAACCCGTCGCTTTTGCGTGACAGGAGACGTTTTTTGCCCAGAGTTCCACATTATTAAAAGCAGCGGTTTTGAATTAATCTTTTATCAAAAGCAAGAAAGGGAAGTTGCGTTATTGCAAGGGGGAAGCTGTCTTCTTTTTTACCAGGCGTTTAGTTCCATTTGGGGGTTTTTAGGGGGAGCTCATCCCGTGGAAGAATCCCAGAAGAAGCCATATCGGAACTGTTCCTAACCAAGGACCTACCCGGCTGTGTGGACGATCCGCCCGACGAAATCATAATCGTGCTCGCTGAGCGACCGACTGCGCCAACACCTTTGTTCGTTTATTGCGGCCCCCCGGAGTTCGCTCGTGATTCCTCCCCAACGGCCATCTTGGTTACAAAGCCTGGACAACCTCAAACCGGCGAGTTTCAGGGGAGCGAGGTTCTTTCGATGATGTGTACCCTGAACAGGACAGGACTGTTGCACTCGTGCTTTTCGATTCGATTTTCTACGAGTCAGGCGTATAAGCTCAGTGATCACTGGGGTCAATCCATGGAGGAGCTCTTGGGGCCTGGAGCTGGGATCAAAGGTGAAGGTGTGGTTTGCTTAACTCTTTTGAGCTATCTGTCACGGTTGGTCCGAGAGATGGGATGACCTGGAGTTCTTCTCTCCCCTTGAGGGATCGTGGTTCGTGTCTAGCGAAAGATAGAACCTTCCAATGCCAATCCTATCCACGTCGTGAACGAGTAAATAAGCGCCAAGCCTTTATTGTCCCATATTCGCCCTACTCAGAAGGCTGGCTTAAGCATTAGGCTTTCCTGAAGCTTAGCCCTTTTCCAGTTCTTCAAGCCGTCTTCCATAGACTACATTCTGTGTCTTCTCTTCATAGACTAATTTCAATTACTCCCTCCTATCTGCTGCGACACCCTCGTACGCCACAAGAAAAGAGTTCTTTCCATATTACACCATCTTTCAGCCTCAGAACTTCTTCCCGTTGTTTCTTTCCTTTCATATCTTCACCCGTTTTTTTCACCCTTCATTGGCGTCATTTGGGACCGCTCGTCTCCCTCAATCTGCCCTCTAACCATGTAAACCCCATCAGGACCATTTTTTTTTCTTCCTTCGCAGTCTTTCGTCCTTCACATTTTTCGCTGAGGAGACAGCAGTTATGAAAAGGAAGAAAGGACGGGGGCCGTGTGATTGGTATCCCAACCTGAAATTTGCCACGCCAGCCGGAGGTTGAATGAGTTAGTAGTTGCACGTGGCCCCTCAGTGTTTTCTTTTTTTTTTTTCATCTGGTACGTCTTGGTTCCACATGGAGACCTCCCTTCTTTGCTGTGGCAGGAGAAGCTGCTGCAACCAACCTCACATGAAAAGCGGGGAGCAAAATGATAAAATGCGGTGAAGGAAAACTTATCTTCTGTCTACGGACGAGAACGTATGGCTCGAGGTTTAAAGTCAGAGTTGTATATTCTGTGGATATCATCAACACTCACAAAGGGATACGAGAAGAGACAAAGGAAGGAAGGAAAAACAGCTGTAGGTGATGGAGCTTCGATCGGCCTCAAAATGCAATGCCGCGGCAGACCAGCGATTTAAGGGAGAGAGGGAGAGCTCCACATCTTTGGAAAATTGGTGAGCGACCCGTAAAGAAGATATAAAAGAAGAATGGAGAGCTTGGGACCCGTTAGGGCCTCGTCGGGACATGATCGTCGACCTGCATATGGATGTACAAACCGGCCTTCCGAGACCTACTCAGGTACCTTCAAACGTTTGCAGATGCTCCTGTTGTGTCCCCTAAGTTATAAGTGCGCCGATAGGAATCCATGAGTGTGTCGCAATGGTCTACCCCCCCGAAACACGCGTTGTCTTTGTGACGACTTGTGAGTTGACATACTCAGTGACCTCCACTTTAAATGGCGCTTCGGGTTGGGTGTGTAGGGGTCTGGTCAGGCTAAGGTCGGCGTCATGGTATTGATGTCGGCGGTGGTCAGCAGAGGCCTGGGGAAACTAGTGTGGTTCTGCGGTCGTGTCCAACGAGCGGTAGGCTTATAGTAACCTCTTGTTAAAGCGTTTGCACAGAGACTTGAGGATCCGGCGACTGAGTAAGAAGATGATTCTAAGGTCAAGTGCACTCCCCCTACTGGGTAGCATAGAAGGAAGGGGCCGGGCTTGACCCTTTTCTACCCTTCTCCACCCCTGAGTAGAGTGGGTTAGGCCTGGCTTTATTTCTTGCGAAATGAGGATATGGGCGCGAAGCTGTTCTTTGGGCCAAAAGTATATTGTTATTCTTTCACGCATTGGTCCCACGGACTAGGCCTCAATCCTCAAGTTGGGAGCCCAAATCCGCACAGTGCACCTAGGCCTCGGATTTGGCTTTGTCTGTCTTATTGTTCCCCTCTCTTTTTAACTGTCTTTTAATACAACCCGGTTCCCAATTCTATTGGTTTTTAATTAATAATAAATAAATAATAATAATATAATAAAATTAAATTTTAAAAGAAAAAAGAAGGATAGTGAAAAAAAAAACAAAAAAAAAAAAAAAAAAAAAAAAAGAAGAAGATTTAAAAAAATTTCAGAAAAATTCAGAGAAAAATCTCGACGATTAGAAACTGGCCTTTATTGTCGAACTGGCCAATTCTTAGTTCTGTATGGAATTTCATTCCTTGATTTTCGATAAATGACGATGTTGTCTGCAAATGATGGGTTTGTAAAATTGTACCCTCGAGCGGACCCAGAAAAAAAAAGGGGGGAAAAATTCATAGAAGAAAAAAGTTCAGAAAGAAGGGAGCGGGAACGGAAAGGGGAAAAATCCTCACAAAATTAGGGAACACGTGGCCATTTCGACATGGCCAACCTTTATTTTGGATGAATTTACACTTCTTTAATTTTGTTCCCATAAAATCCGATTTGGACACCTTCCTATGGGTTAAATTGTCTAAAATAATTCCCCTGGAAAAAAAAAAAAATTCATGGAAAATCTCAAAAAATCAGGATAACAGGGGAAAAATGTTTCGAACTGGCCAATCTTAATTTTTGAGAATTCCTTCCTGTATCATTTTTCAAAATGTAGGATGTTTTTCCCCCCTTATGGGTTAAATTGTTTGAAAAAATGTCTGGAAACAAATTCAGAGAAAAAAAAAGGGACATAAATGGCTCAAAAATTACGAAATAGGCCCATTTCGACTAGACAATCCTATTTTGATATGAATTTCCTTCTGATTTTTTCAAAATGACGGATTTTGCCCCTATGGGAAATTTAAATATTAAATGTCTCGAAAAAAAAAAAATTTGTGAAAAAATCAGAGAAAGAGAAAAAATCTCAAAAAATAGGGGAAACATGCCCATTTCACACTGGCCCTCAATCCTATCTTTCATGTGAATCCTTTCCTTCCCCGATTTTTTTCCCCAAATGACGATGCACTCTTTATGACACATTGTCTCGGAAAATCAGGGGGAAAATTAAGAAAGACAAGTCCATGGATAGGAAATTAGGGGAAGCGTATATTACAGCCATCAATTTATCGATGGTTTTAATCCTTAAATTTTTGATTTGTTTGATGAATTTCCTTTTTCCTTGATATTCATTGATCAATGACAATTTTACCCCTTTTAATTAGGGGGCAAATTCTGTCTCTAGAAATATTTTCAGAAGAAAAACATAATTCAGAAAAAATTCTCAGGAAATTGATGAAATAAAGTTTCGAATGTCCACATTCAACTGATTGACCTTATATTTTTCACCTTCCCAAGACTTACGGAATGAAAAAAGGCAAAATGACCATTTTGCCCTTCTGGTCAGTTTGGACCCAAACTTTCCCAATCATCCAAATGAGTTTTTCATGATCCAATAAAATGTGGTTTTACGATTAAGTGCGTTTAGAGTGAGCTAGGTAACAAGGTCCGCCGAACTCATGAGATCTCTAAGTGCGCAGGAATTATAATTAAAAGTATTTCGCTAGATACTTGTTATTTAGGTTTCTAATTCGACTTACCAAGTAAACGATTTAGTGGCGACTCCAAAGATTGCTTAAATGCAATTTATATAAAAAATCAAAGTTGCGATTTCGATATTAGGCTTGGAGGTGTCGCGTGAGTTTAGTTAATTCTAATTAACTTGATAATCTGTTCATCTGATCGATTTTAAAAATTAAAATTTCTCGGGTCACGACAGACGTCGCCAGTAGTAAATCATTTTTGGCCCCCCTCTAGGTCGGTTAGAAACCCTAAAAAAAAAAAAACCCGTTTAAAAAATTAGCGGGAGAGAGTTGGAGACTAAATTATTCTAAAAACCAGAGATTGATAAGTTCGGGTCGACCTTCATGTTACATAGTTAATTAAAACTAATGCCCTTTCGGTTACCCCTAATTTCAAGAATATCCTAATGTTGGCAACTCAGAACCTTAGTTTACTCCTAAAGGCTCTAATGTAGTGAGGGGTTGGGTGTTTTTTTTTGTATTTTCACTTTTTTAGATGGAATGCATGGATCGGAGTGGCCGTGCAGAATAGCAAAACATGAATAGCAAATATTGACGCCCGCGAATATATACATGCGAATATGTGGACATGCAATCTGTGACTATCGCGAGCATGGATATACAAATACGAATGCAAACGGAATAGCTACGTTACTATGCGAATTGTAATGGATTACGCCAAACACGACATCGAACATGGATAATGCAAAAAAATATATATGTTGTTAACATGAACACAGACATGTAGATGCGACATACTGAATAGTGGTGTGCCATAAGCTTTATGCGACATACGTACTTGAGGACATGCGTAGTAAGTAGACGAATACAGATAGAAGGATTTATGAAGACTTACGAATACAACATGCGTAACGTGACATACGTACATGAACCCGTCGCTTTGTGTTGCAGAACGCGAACATGCGTACATTGAACATGCGTAGTAAACGTATTGCGCGAATCCCGCGCGCGTACGGTAGAAGCAACATGACATGTGAAATACAAAAAAATCATTGTCAAAATAGGATCTTTGGCTTAGTGAAATGGCCCCCTCCCTTTTTGCTCCTCATTTGCCAATTTTTAAGTTAGGTGTTTTTCAGATTTTTGTTTAGATATTTTCTGAAATTTTTTCAAGACCAAAATTTGCTCGATTAAGGTGGTCCGAAAACAACAAAAATCATCATTTTTTGAACCCCCCCCCCCCACCCCCGATAAGATCAGGAGGGAAGGGGGAAATCATCAAAAAAATATGATTAGCCGTCGAAAAATGAATCCACATGGTCACCCATTTACCTAATTTTATTGAATTTTTCTTTTGATTTTTTTCTTTTTTTGTTTATGGAAAATACACATGGATCAATTGACCAACCCCAACCCTATCGAATACGTTATGCCGTCATGGGCAATAAAAAGTATGTCATGAAACTATTACTACAATGAAAGATGCCCACCCATTTTATGAATGACATTTTTTGGTATTTTCGATTGCTCACGGCTCTTCCCATTCTGGGGTTTGATAGTGAGAATAGATGACAATAGTGAAATTAAACGCAGAATAGTTAAAGGCAGTGTAACACAAGTAAGTGGTCAAAAAGGACCTCTAAATGGGTGGCCTCACAGCCTTTTCCCCCTGGCTTTCTTTGGCTCCCCGACTTACCCATTATGGGGTTGGGTGGTTTGATGGTGTTGTAGATAGAGATAATAAACTACAGAAGAAGAGGAAAGTTAAAATGCAATAAATAAAAGACCCTCCAACGTGTGGCTCGGCCTTGATCGGCTTACCCATTTGGGGTTGATGGTGCAGAAACTATAACTGTTTAGAGAAGAAAGTAAAAGGCAAGTAGTAAATAAAGGACCTCTAAAGGATGGCTGGACATGGCTTAAACTAGGCTCGCAACAAA
>JAGVVM010013876.1:0-11517 GCA_019149425.1 Psidium friedrichsthalianum
AGAAGACCCTACCGAAGCAGAAGCATCCAAAAAAAAAAACAATTGAAAAATAAGAAAAGAAGAAAAGAAGAAGAAAGAAGAGAAGAAGCTTGGCTGCACACAGATTAGGGGGAAAGTTTCAGTTGTGAACATAGAAATTTTTTTAGAAGGACAAGTTTGGTCGGTGGAGAATGATGGGGCAGTCTCTTTCATGGGAAAAGACTCGCAGAAAAGAAAAGAAGAGAGAGAGAGAGAGAGAGAGAGAGAGGAGGGGTTAGGAGGGGGAAATTTATCCTTTGACCACAGTGAAGGGGAGAAAAAATTAGAAAAGCAAGAGAGATAGGAGGAGACGTTTGGAGGTTAGAAAGTTTATATCATTCGACCACATGCCAAGGGAGAAAAAATTCAGAAAGTCAAGGGAGAATGGGTAGGGTGCAACGGCCAAAAGGTGGAGAAATTGGGGAGTTAGTTGACCGATAGGAAAATAGGTAAAAACTAAAAAGAAAAAGGGGTCAAATCAAATTTTAAATTTCTTTGTCTTCTAGCTCATAAATTTAAGAAACAAAAAATGTAATTAGCAAATGTTGAACTGGTGAAAATTTTTGAGCCGGGGATGAGGAATTTTTTTTTTTGAAATTTATGTGAATGAGGGATTCCAAATCAATTGGTTTCATGCGAAGGAAAAAATTTCGGTGCGAACGAAAAATTTCCTACGGTGCGATTAAAGTAAGATTCTACTTCGGATTGACAGCTCCAACTAATTTAATATTTTCCGTTCAAAAATTGACCCCTTTTTCCACAAAATTCAAATTTTATTATAATTTTCGAATTTTGAAATTTCGGGGCATCACAACTCTCCCACCTTAATAAATTTCATTCTCGAAATTAGACTAGCTTACTGTTACAACTCCTTCAAAAAGAAAAGATCAATTTCTCATAACTTCCTTGCTTTTCCAGTTGCTCTTCGGTCGCCGCAATGTTGGCCTAACTACCTTGACCAATAGAATCCATCCTACGCAAAGATTTGCTCTTTTCCTGTCTATGATCCTCGAAGGACACTCCACATACGAATGCTCGCTTATCCATTTGATTTCTTCGAAACTTAAACTGAGCTAAGTCAAGGCTCATACGCCCTTAGCATTGATACATGTCAGACATTATGCCCTTGCACCACGTCTTGGCGCAATACGCGAGGTGATTGTGCTAAAGTTCCGATGTGCTCGAGAATTTCAAACGGTCCTCTACCTAGGGCTTAACTTTCCCTTTTTTACCAAAACGTGACGTTCCTCTGATTGGCGATACCTTTGGAACACATGATCGCCACTGGAAACCCAAAGTCTATACGATTTCCTGTCAACGTAACTTTTTCTGACGACTCAACCTGTCTTAGTCTATCTCTGATAACCTTTACAGCTTCCACCGACTGCTATAACTAACGCAAGGACTGTACTCCTCCTTTCACTCCCATCATCCCAACATAGGGTGTTCTACAAGCTCTACTATAAGTTGCTATCGAACTGTGCCATTTTGATAGCTTTGCTCGGTACTATTATTGTAAGCCAAACTCAACTAGATGCAATTGCTCCTCCCAGGCTACCCTAAAATCCAGAAACCCAGCTCGCAACATGTCTCGAGCGTCTAAATTGCCCCCTCAGAATGACTATATATCTATGGGTGATAGGCTGTACTGAATTACAGCTTCATTCCTAACGCAGCCTGTAGGCTCTTCCAAAACGTGGCGATGAACTTGGGTCACGGTCTGAAATGTTCGTCACCAACACCCAATGAAGTCTCACAATGTGCTTTACATAGAGTTCGACATACCTGTCTAATGCAAAATCCTTCCTTACTGGAATGAAATGTGCTGACTTCGTTTACCTGTCAACCACGACCTAGATTGAGTCGTGCCCTGTCTGACTCATTGGCAATCCCATCACGAAGTCCATTATGATATGCTCCCATTTTCACTCAGGATTTCCAATGGCTATAGCAACCCTCCTGACTTACAATGTTGAGCCTTGACTTCCTGGCAAGTCAAACACTTAGCCACATGCTTGCTATATCCGCTTTCATTCCTTTTTACCAATAGCGTTGGCTTTAAATTCTGATACATCTTTGTGCTAACTAGGAGAATGCTATAATTGCTATGGTGTGCTCCCGATAAAATTTCTTCTCTTAAACCTTAATTAGCAGGTACGTACAACCATCATCGGATCGAAGTAGCCCATCCTCAATTACCTGAAAGTCGACTCTCCTCTTGGCTGAGTCTCATGCAAGATTTTCGGATTGCAAGGTCTGTCAATTGGACGGCTTTAACCTTAGCCTGTATTTCTAGCTCTATCCTCAATGTAGCCATGAGACTTGACAGAACGACCAACTTAAAATCTGAGTTCTATACTTCCTCTAAAAGAAGCCACTCTCTTATCATCATTTGGGCTATCGCTGACTTCCAACTCAGAGCATCTACGACTTTATTTGCTTTGCCCGGATAATACAAGATTCACAATTGTAATCCTTAAGAAGCTCCATCTAACATCGTTGCCCTCGTGGTTCAACTCCTTTTGTGAGAACAAACACTTGAGACTCTAGTGATCATGTACACATGAAACCTTTCTCCAATTAAGTAGTGTCTCCATATTTTTAAGGCGAGACGATTGCAGCTAACTCCAAATCGTGCGCTAGATAATTCAACTAATGAGATCTTAACTGGCGAGATGCATACGCTATTATTTTTCCATGTTGCATCAGGACGCAACCAAACCCTTGAGTGAAGCGTCACTGTAAATCTCAAAACCTTTGGACCAGACGGAATTGTCAAAATAGGAGCTGTAGTTAGTCTGTGCTTAAGTTCTTGAAAACTACGCTCGGACTTATCGGTCAATTCGAACTTTCTCGTTTTTCTTCAACAAGCGCGTCAAAGGCATAGCCAACACAGAGAATCTTTCCATAAAACATCTATAATAACCTGCTAGATCCAAAGAGCTTTGAACTTCTGTCACTGTCGTGGGTCTTGGCCAAAATTTATGACTGCTTCGATCTTTGATGGATCCACTGCAATTCCTTCACCAGATATTATGTGGCCTCGAAACGCCACGCGAGTGTAACTAGAGACTCCCGCTTACTAAACTTGGCATACAACTGGTGCTCTTTGAGGTTTCCAAGACTACCCTCAAATGCTGTTCGTGATCCTCTAGACTCCTTGAGTACACCAGAATGTCGTATATGAATACAATAACGAACCTATCCATGAACTCCTTAAATATTATGTTCATCAAGTCTATGAAGGCTGCATAGAGCATTCGTTAGACCAAACGGTATCACAGTGAACTCACAGTGTCCATGAGGTGTCCTAAATGCCGTCTTCAGTATATCTTCCTTTTTTTATCCTTAAGTGGTGGTATCTTGTCCGCAGATCAATCTTAGAAAAGACCGAAGCTCCCTACGTTGGTCAAACAACTCGTCGATCCTCAGCAATGGGTACTTATTCTTTATCATCACTTGATTCAACTGCCGATAGTCGATACACAATCTCAACAAGCCATCTTTCTTCATCACGAATAATACAAGTGCTCCCCATGGCGACATACTGGGGCAGATAAATCCCTTATCTAGTAACTCCTGCATTTGTACCTTAAGCTCCTTAAGTTCCCATAATGCCATTCTATGCGATGCCTTGGAAATCGGCTTTGTCCTATGAGCTAGTTTAATAACAAACTCTATTCTCTTTCTGAAAGCAATCCCGGCAATTCTTGTGGAAAGACATTCGAAAACTCATGCACAACAGCAATATCTTCCAACCTAGACTCTCCACCGGATACATCCACTAAATTGCCAGGTAACCTTGGCAGCCACTTTCAATAGGTAAGTCGCCTCTAGCGGCGAAATTACTACAGTCGAGGTTTCTCCTCGGTTACCCACAAACTCAAAGCTAGTCCCATCCAGTGGACTAAATTGAATTGTTTTACGATAGCAATCTACCATGGCTCGTTGTTTCATCAGCTAATTCATTCCAACGATCAAATCAAAATCGAATATCTCTAGCACAATCAAATCTAACTTATCCTCATGGTCACTTATATAACTAGCTTACAATCAGGGCAATCTACTACAGCCACTATGCTATCTTTTAGTGGAGTAGAAATTCTAAATACAGTACCTAACAATTTCGGACTCAGTCCAATAAGTTTAACAAATTGGTCAGCCACAAATGAATAGGTAGTACTAGGATCAAACAAAGCATAAGCAACTTGGTTGTGCAAGAGGACCGTACTTGTAATGGTTGGCGAATCCTTTACCTCTTCTTGGGTGACAGCAAACAATCTTCTTTGCGCCTGAGGTCAGTTTCGAAAATTCTGTTGCACATTTCCTCCAGGTTGTCTTCCTAGCTGCGGCTTGATCTACTGCCTCTGGGGACAGTCCCTCACCTGATGGACATGTCTGGCCACATCCAAAACATGCTCCATTATAAAACGTATGGCTCCATGTCTCTACCGGTACAGGCAGTAAACATCACTTCGATTAGGTACCAGCTTACTAATGCCACCTCTCCAGCTCGGCGGAATGTGGAGCTTCCCTCCAAATATCGGCCTTTTCCTTAGTTGGCTATCGTTTCGGCTTGAGGGTGCAAACCGTGATCCAAATGCTGCTGCCCTTTCTACTAAATCTCGCTCCACCATCTAGGCCCTCTCATACAACTAATTATAGTCCTTTAAATTCCGTGGCACCAATACACTCTTCAAGTCGAGCTTCAATCCATCTCTAAACTTTCTCGCCCTATCAATAGGGTCTTCCACCATCCTCGGTGCATATTTAGACAACTCAGCGAATTTGGCCCCATACTGGTCCACTAATATCGAGCCCTGGCGCAGGTGAAGGAACACATCCATCCCCGGCTCCCTCGCAGTGTCGAAGTAGTACTTGCCATTGAACGCCCTCACGAAGGCATCCTACATTAGGGCCGTACCTTGAGGAAAGACCCTATCCTTGGAGGCTCTCCACCAAGAGCTCGCATTTCCCTACAATTGATAAATGGCCAAGATGACCTTATCTTCATCCACAACCTCAGCAAGGTGAACGCTTTCTCTGGTTCCTCGATCCACGAGATAGCAATCTTGGGATTTCCACCTCCTGAAAATTTAGGTGGCTTCAACTTACCAACTTCTGTGTTTGGCGCCATCATTCGCCACTACAGCTGGCGTGTTTCCCGACGAAACTCTCGTGGCAGTAACTTGGTTCCTTATTTAATGTCCCATCAAATTCCTAGTGCTCCCAGTGCTTGCAAGATCCCATCAATTCTCGGATCCTCTCTAGCAAGCCTACCTCGAGATGCTCTCCCACCTTGGTTGCTCATTTCACAGGGACATATGGGGTTCAGCTTACCCCATAACAACAAACGAAGAGAAGGCACCTCAATCAATCAAACAAAACAACAATCACATGCACAATTTATGATCCTACTAACTATCCCAGTTCCCATCGCTCCTTATCACTCCAGGCCACGATCGGATGAATCAGGCTAACTATGCTTGATACTACCTTGGGCGGGGATGTCACGCCCCGATCCTCAAGCGCATATCATCCCTACCAAAACTCCTCAGGTTGAAAATATTAGCGTCCCAAGTGCACTAACAACCAAACAAAAATTTTACTTATGCAGAAATGTTTAGTACTCCCAGACTGTTAGACAAATAGGGATAGAAAAGCAGAGAATTCTATTTCCATTAATTTAACCGAGTATTTTTAGTACATCATCAAAGCAGAGGATTGCTAGCCCTATGAAGCTATACAGCATAAATACAACCACATTCTTCAAGGTGGCTCTCTAACACCAGCAAAAAAGTAGGTGGGTTGGGAAGGGTTAGCTACTCATCTATTCTCAAAAGAGGGGCTACTCCACCTTCATCTATCATCACCCAAAATCCAAAAAGGGACTACCATGCTCCTATAGCTATGGAGACATGGGGACGTCATTGGAGGCCTCGGAGGGGTCGGTATCGATGACATGTCAAACTTTATGGGGAGGACTGGCCTCAGTGTCAAGCTCGAGGTCCACTATCTCCCTGTCAGGCATGTCGAGATCCATCAGAGCCCAAGCGGGGATATGAGGAGTTTGGTTGGGCGGCCCCTCAAATCCAAAAATAGCAAAACCTGATTCTCGATGCTGCCAAATGACAGCATGATAAAAATATCTTAGATTTTTCTCGATAAAGTGAGGGGTAACTCTATAAGTCTGAGTCCCTTACCAAAAAAAAAAAACTCTGTAAGTCTAAGTCATGTATTTGTTGCGGCATTTTTTTAGCATTTTAATCTTCTTTGTCTCATTTTAGTTATTGAGATGGAAAAAGAAAGTGTTTTCCTTGTTTCTTTGATGGCGTGAGTATTCAAGAGCATCACAAGACCGGGGCAGAAGTGTTACACCTAATATATGTACACAATGTGTCATTTTGACTCAGAATCACCTGTTCAAATAGTAGTTGCAAGCATCAGACTTTGGAATCTATGTATCCAGTAGAGCGAAAATCAGGTTAAATAACAGAGCACTTTGTCGAGATGGACAGCCATTGAGCTAATTTTTTTTTATTGAAATACAAACGAAATAAGCTGTTGATTTATAGAAAATTCTGTAAGTCTAGCTTCGACCACACGATCAATAAGGCACTCCATAGAGTTTTATTTTTTATAGCCTTTGTTCAAGAAGTGAGAGTTTAGCAAAGATGGATCCTTTATGAGTTTTAGGTGCATTAGCACCCCTTAGGTTAAGAGTGCGCTAGTAAGCATGAATCGGTACATCTAAGAATGTGGTTTTTGTTGCTATTCAGATGGTGTGGTATAGTTATCGTTTCACTGCATTAAAACCATATATCGTGTAAATGATGTGTTTCTTCGTCCTTTATGAATTGGCATTTTACAAATTTTCATTTGTTGCCCCCCGTTCATTTTTTGCAGCTTCACTCTTAAAAACAATGCAATATTCAATCTTGCAAGCTTGCTAGATTCATTGAGTGCCCAAATTATGGGTAGGCAGTATTAGATAGTTTCATGGTCAAGTTATGATTTTAGCCATGTACAATTCAGTGGACCCTGCAAGCTTGCAATTGTTGCACTTCTCTTGATCAGGTTATGCTTTTAGACTTGGCCCTTTCTCTTGGTCAATTGAGATCCCACTCATCCCAAAGCACAGCATCAGTGGACCTGAAAGTCTCAACTCAAACCATAACCAAATCAAATACATTGAAGACTTCGACCCAAAAAATATATATATATATAAAAACACACACACACACCAAAGACATTCATGTTACTACAAATTCCAAAACCAACATTACCTTCATCTGCTTCGAACCAAGCTTACATTCATTACCTTCTCGATCCATTGGTTACGTTTACACCTTGGACAAAAAGCTTCAAACGAATTCCTAAATCTGTAAACATTGAACTACCTGTAAGCCGCTACAAACCTAATATCCAAGGATTGTCAAATTTCCCTAGGGAAATATGACGTGAGTACCCGGTGGCTGTCATGCTAGCATTGTTCAAAAGGAAACCCAAAAGGCGAAATGTGCGGTTTTCCTAGGAAAAATGTGAGATGGCCATCCTCATTGTTAACAAGGGCAGTGGTTGTTATGCTAGCATTGCTCAAAAGCAAACCCAAAAATTGAAATTTGCTTTAACTTGCTAAAAATGTGTGGTTTTTGTAGGGAACCGAGTAAAAGACATATATTCCAAGGATTGTGAGGTGGCCACCCTCATTCTTAGCATGGAAAGGGGTTGTTATGCTAGCATTGCTCAGAAGGAAACCCAAAAAGCGGAATGTACTTTGACTGGCCAAAAATGTGCAGTTCTCCTAGGAAACCGTGTGGTACTCTGATATACTAGGGTTGTTTGATTTCCCCAGGGAAAATGTGAGGTACAACTTCTCATTTCCCTATTTTCTTGAAGGAAAGTCCATTTTCGTTGTCATGCTAGCATTGCTCAAAAGAAGACGTCAAGTATCAATTCAGTTGATCTAAAGAGAGAGTGGGAGAGAGAAAGAGAGCCTGTTTAGCCCAAAATAAATCACAATACACAAGAAGTGTTTCTTTAAAATATATAGCAGGGATTAAGACTTTATATTATCTATAATAAAGCCTAACACACAAGAATATCATATCCAACATGGCTTCATCTTCTTCCCTACTTGTTCTTGATGATGCTCCTTTTGCTGACAAAATTGTGTATGAGTAGAAAAGGTTGTTTGATCTCATTTTCTTCAAAATATCCTCACATCATATCCCACCCACATATCGCAGACGATCATCTACGCTTGGTGTCTCTCCCAAATGATTGTCCTAATCATCTAGGTGGGACATGATGCAAGGATATTTGAAGGAAAGAGATTGAATAACATTTTTCACTCAAATGCGATTTTGTCAACAAAAGAGCATCATCAAGAACAAGTACTGAAGAAGGTGAAGCCATGTTGGATATGATCTTCTTTTGTGTTGAGATTTATCACAAATCATATAAAGTCTAGAGTCTCTGCTATTCTGAAGAAACACTTTTTGAAGCAAACTCGCTAACTAAGTTTTTCTTATGAACAATGCTTGCATGATAGTGAAATTGGACTTTTTTTTTTTCAAGAAAAAAGGGATATAAGAAGTTGTACCTCACATCCCCAAGCAAATCGGACTATGATGGTACTAAAATCCCACTAGCTTCCTAGAAAAACTGCACATTTTTAGCAAATCCACTTTTCGGGTTTTCTTTTGAGCAATGCTATCATGATAGCAACCTTCCTTGCTAACAATGAGGATGGCCAACTCACATTTTCCTAGGGAAATCAAACAACCATAAGACGTCAGAATCCCACTTTATTGATTTATTACCTAAATAATCAGGCAATCTTTGAGCATTTTATTAACATATGCCACTAAGCGACATCCATGCATGAGTTGGCAATCAAGGAAAAGCAGACAATCAAAATGAATGAGATGAAAGTGGCAAACGCCAAGTAAATAATACACATGACCTTCTTATTATGTCCTACGCCTAGGACGCGTAAGCTAAGTTCAAATTGTGTGCGATTTCTTTTCCAAAAAATCAATCTACCTACATCCTAAAATATATCAAAGGCAGCCACTAAAATTCCTAAACAATAAGCATACTGACGAAATGAAATTAGGCTAAATCAACTGCTAAAATCACACAATCGAATCATGGCCCTATTTCTATGCCATTTTCTACTTTTAAAATTTTTAAATTTCTTTCAATTTTTTAAACAGTTTTTAATTCGAAAAGAGGACTTAGGCTCGGCCCTCAGCCTTGTTTAGAAATGAGCTATTGTGAACTCTCAGATCTGTGCCACGGATTCAAAATTGGTCTATCATATTAGACTCCCGTTTTTAATCAGCCGAAACCTATCTATGCCAAGCCAAGCCCAAACTTCCTAAATCAAATGGAGCCCAAACTCTATATATATTTGCTTCCATCATCTTCTTCATCGCCCCTTCTAATTGTCCAAAAAACGACACTTGCCGCCCCCTAGTGTGTCGAAATAGGTCTATACTAAAACAAAACCCTACATTCACTTTCCCTAAACAGTGACAAGAGCATTGGCCAAATGGAGCAAATAGAATCCCTTCGGGGTCATCAGCAAATCAACTTCTGGAAGGGCAAATCCAGAATATTTATGAACAGTACTAGCGTGCCATTGGAGGGAGAATTGGTGCAGGAGCTTACTTGGAAAATAACAAATTTCTGGAGGCAGGAGAAATTATACTCGGTACAATATTGAGAATCTAACCGGCAAAAATTGGGAGACAATAGCACCAAATTCTTCTATGCTACTACAATACAAAGGCAACAAAAAAGAATTTGCATTCTTAAAACTTTAGAGGCGACATGGATCCAAGTTCTTAGTCAACTCAAAAACATAACAGCTGAGTTTTTTTAGTGGTCTGTGCACTTCGGTGGGCACCAAAAAGTTCCACAGAGTGTTAAGTTATTGCTCTAACAGATCCACAACGCACCGATATTGTATCCAAAATTGGACATCAAATTCTACGATAGTTCCAAGTCCAAACATCAATTTTCGATTGCCAGTTAGGTTGTACCCTTAATTTTCTCCTTTTCAACGTGTGGCAGCTGCTTTCCTACAACCACTGAGCTGAAACAATTACTATAAGAACAATGCCAATCACTCAAGTTTGGCCTCCTCAATACTTCATTTTTTTTCTCCTCCTCTTTGCCTCGTGGCTGCCACCACTCGTCTTCGCTGCCGCAGCCGAGGCAGTCGGTGACAGTTGTTCCAGCTAGGCATAGGTGTGTTACCACGCACATGCAGCTCCTCCACAACAACGACATGGTCATATGCGACCTCACTGACTTCGGCAAGTCCAACCTTTCGCTGCGGAAAGATCCACACGACACCGCTTTGAAGATGGACTGCACCGCACACTCCATCGAGTACAACGTGGCATCAAATTCTTTTCAACCTCTCATGGGCCAAACCGGTGTTTGGTGCTGCTCTGGTCGTATGGGTCAAGCCTTTTTGTTAAAAGAAAATGATGTTTATCGAGACTTTTCTTTTCATTTTTTTCGCTATTTGTATTTTATTTTGATTTTGAAACATATGATTGGAAAATCTAGGAAAGTCAATTTCAATCTCTGTTCATGTATTAATATGTTAACACTTGATTTTTGGTCATCTTAATTTTAGAAAAATAAAAAAAATCAATAAAAATTCATAAAATTTAAAAATCGACTTTAGGACCCTTGACCACACTTAAGGAATCAGTTCAGATAAAAAAAATATTTTCGAATATTTTCGGTATTTTTAGAATTTCTTTTCATTGAAAAATAGCTAAAAAATGAGGAAAAATACCAGATGCAATAAAGAAAATTTAGATAAATAGTCAAAAAATTTCTTTCAACTTCAATTTCACTTTGACCATTTTATTTGTCCAAAATTCGATTGGACCATGGTTTTTTCCCGAATCCTAAAATTTACTGCCTTAATCGAGCCGCAAAAATCGAATTGAGTCGCTTTTAGTTATTATTATTATTTTTTTTTGTCTTGAGTCAGTTAGGGCATTTGATCCATAAAGACTGTCAATTGCACGTGGGTCGAACCAATTTCACGATTGACACCCTCATTTTACCTAAGAAATAAATAAGCCAGTACAAAATATATGGGCTCAAAAGTTTACGGGATGCTTTCATTTCAGATATATTCTTCTAACCCATACCCGTGCATGGCCCCAAAGTTTAAAATCTTTTTACTTCAGTCGATAAAGCCCAGACTTCTTGTCTTTCCCAGTTAGCTCTGATGAGTAAAGCAGAGGAGATACGTGACAAAGAGGGACTGAACGAAGCCAAAAAAAAAAAAAAAAAATCTGGACAACGACATCGGCGGGGAAGACGCACAATTCGTTCTATAACAGAATTTGTTATAGACCGACGCGATCGGCGGGAAGGACGCACAAATCCGTGAGAAGGAGGGACTGAACGAAAGGATAAAAAAACAAAAAGACGACGCGAGCGGTGGGAAGACGCATGATT
>JAGVVM010013877.1:0-10395 GCA_019149425.1 Psidium friedrichsthalianum
GGACAAAGAAATGATCATAAAATTGTTGAGTCTGTGTATAGGAACCTCTTTCATCTTTTTCTGAGGTTAGTCAGAAAGAAACTGGATATGTTCGTTCTGGATGTGACGTCCTACTCATGCACAGTGCCGGTGGCAATGGATAAGGTGCTTGGGCTGAGGAAGCAATTCCATAAGGAACCCCTATCTTCAGCTGGTTCGAGGAGGTCCATATGAAGAATGTGCTGTCTTCGTTAGCATGGTCGAGTCAAAAGACGACTGGTAATACCACAGGAAACCATGAAGTTTTTTGAACTGCTTGTTTCGTAGCATTCGAGTTCCCTGAACTCAACGACAGAGGATAACTACACCTACCAGGAATGTGAGGTGTTATTGGCAGCACTGAATGAACAACAGCTATGTTTAAGTTCCTGTCATGTCACTATTACGAAGGATGTGGTAATTAGCGGAGAATGAAATCCGTAAATTTAAAGTGTGAGTGACATGTCAGACTATCATTGACGCTCTATTTGATGATATTCTAAATGTTAATAATGGTAGGAGTATTGTGACATTTTAATGAGGCTCTGCATGGATTCCATAAAATATAGTAGGAGTTGTGCTTCTAATCGACTGCCTGTCAATAAGTGGGATGAAGGTTTGGTCTACATTCACTACACTACTTCGAATTGCTACGATTGACTACTCTTTCATGCAACTCATGCAGGTTTGCGCCCTGAACGATCTTTTCTTTTGCTCCTGCATGGCACTGCGTTTTCTGTTCGTGTTTCTGAAGATCTCGTGCTACTGTACTGACCCTCTCTGACGACTGTCCGTTTGTGGACTTTGGACGTATTTAGCGCATGAATCGGAGACTTCACGACGTCGGCCCTCGTATCCCCGACGACTTGTCCAGGGTGCATGGTTGAAGTACCGAGCAGTCATGCAAAATCAGTTGCTGGCTAGCTAGTGATAAGTTGTAACTCCATGCAATATATTCTTTTTTTTCCTTCCCCCCTTTTTGACCCTCCTCTCACATTTCTTTGAGTCTCCCCCCTTTTTTCCCTTTCATTCTTTCCCCCTTTTTCTTTCTTTCCTTCCCCCCTCTCTTTCTCTCTTTCCCTTAGTTCCTGCTTCGGACCTTCTTTTTCCCACGAAGGGCCATGGTGAAGTCCGTTCAAAAGTTGCGGCTAGAGAAGGGACCTCCAGCAGATGATGATCTGGTTGGGCACTGACCAGTGTTGAGATTGGTGGCTGTGAGCATGGATGTCGGTAGTGGTCATCCGCTAGGCGATGGGCCGATGACGCTCAAAGTGAGTTCCGGTGAGTGCTGAGGGAGCATAGTATGGTCTCGAGGGAGAAAGGGACTGACTACCCCTTGCAAGAAGAAGGCGCCATCAAGAAACACTTTGGTTAATAAGTTGTCGTCAACGTAAAAGCTTTGATCTACCAGAGTCTAGCATATGGCCTTTGAATTGAAGCTGGAAACTACAACGACGGCAGCAAGCAATCCAACAGAGAGGGAGAGAAATCTTAGTCATCTTTGGGGAATTAGCTATCCACGAAGCTGACTCCTCTTCGGGCTCTTGCCAACGTCAAGAGAAAAGGCAGAGAAGCCTCTGTTTTTCACGAGGAAAACAGGTTCTTCGCTCTCTCTCTTCACGGGTTTAGTTTCGTCAGAGCTGGAAATATGAGGCGCCCCATTCAAGCAACATCATGTGGTTATAAAGCGATCATAGAGCGTGGCGTAGGCGCATGGACCGGCGTCTCAGTTCCGTTAATATACTTCGGGTCATGCATGGGTCCTTGTCTCTGGTCTTAGGCCGACGGCGGTCTTTCCCTATCTCCTCTAGCTCTCCGCGCAACCCTAAAAGTGAAAGCTGTTACAGAGAAAGGACGACGTGATAAGGTCGACACCACATCGTGACATCAACTGCGCATGGAATGCAGAAATCGTTCCGCGTCGTCTTGCTCTTCAAGGTCCCCCGCCTTTCCTTTCACAGCCGCGGACGATCTCCAGCAAAAGGAACTACCAACGAAGTGTCGATGGCGTGATAACTAGAAGGAGGACTCGAGCTCGTTTGCATACTCGTCTTCCAGCTCGGGCTCTCCCGCCTGGTCTACATTTCCACGGTTCTCTACGTTGGTAGCTCTTGTCTTAAGAGATCACAACCAAAATCCCGAAAAACATAATCGTGTTGAAGAAAGAAGAATCTTACGCAACTTCAACCCCTGCCGACATATTACGTTACGTTCATCAAGGGTTCCGCCCACTACAACAAAAGTCAAGGGATGCCTGCCTCATTTGACACCTACCAGTTGACCCATTCCGCGTCATCTACCAATCCAACATCGAGGCCTTTGGTGCCAGACTCCGACAGAGTTTCTCCGGCTCAGTTGAGTCAGCGTGTCGCGAAACTGCGGATAATGCAGGGAAGATGGACGATACTCCAAAGCTGAATCCTCTGCGGGTTCAGGGATAAAGTGAGATCTGAGCTCAAATAGGAGATGGAATGGGATCGTCGAGAATCAAACTTTTTTTAAGCTGAACGAGGGAATCATTGTGACTTGGTTTGCAGTGAATACCTCGAGTTAGAAGATGAGGGAGACATTTACACCCTCACCCACGTGAGATCGAGGCAATCATTTCTTCATAGAGGCCATTGGAGAGAGTTATGGCGATGTTAAGGCCTTGAGGTTTCAATCATGTACACCAGAAGGAAGGTGCACTTCGTACTAGCTTGACCTGTAACGTCGGGCATGTTTCGTATGGAGAGGCCATCGAGATGTATGCCCGGAAACAACTGGGACGGGTTGTTCGAGGTCAATGGCGACTCCCTCTGCCGGAAGGCAAGTATGTGACCTGAACGGCGTCGTCGGACGGCCGCAAGGCGCTAAGTGGACTGGATGAGTCTTCGTCACCACCTTCTTCTTGATCGCCCTCCCCGTAATCATCGCCAAGACCGTGCCGAGGCACAAGCTCGGCCGCCGCCGCTCAACAATTACACTGTGGCGCTCCACAAGGCCCCTCTCTTCTTCGATGTACAAAAGTCAAGGAAGTTGCCCAAGAACAACGGCAACTCTTGGAGAGGCAACTCAGGACTGCAGGACGAGAACATACCCATTGTTCTAGGTGGGAACAAAAGGGGTCTCACGAGGATGGATGGGCAGATTCTTCACTTCAGCAGGAGGAGCTTCTGACACAAGTGGGGGCAGCTAACTCTCTCACGAGCCTTCCGTTCCTTGCGCAAACTCGGACATTGGGGTTTGCCCATCCATCGCGCACTGGTGAACAAGTTTCATTCGGTCGATTCCAACTGACACGGATCGAGCGAGTATGTGTCATGACTGGTCTTCGTGTTCTTAGGCTGACGTTGAAACCCACAACTGTGGTCTTGTTATATGCACAACAATAGCAACAGACTGCGTAAGACAATATGGGTGGGGTCATCCTCAAGACTTCACCTATGACATTCTAGGAATATTTCATGCTTTGCAAATCCTCCCATTGAAGCAAATCTCCTGAAGCTTCTGAAGCTGCGATTTTTCCGTGCTCTTGCGTTACAGACGCTGCAAATTCGCGCCATTAATGAAGCTCGATCTCACTGATGATGCTTTTCGGGTCCTCCTTGTACAAATCCAGCCAATGGCCGCGAACGAAGCTCCTCCTCGATAAGTTTGCTGGGCTGTGGCTTGCTTGTAGGCGAGACAATAGAGTCTTATACTTGGGTGTTCAAAGCCTGGAGTTCAGTGTATGTCTGGAGGCTCCCCTCAAACTATAACTATGACAGTTGGCACAAAGAGGCATGATGCGCACTCTGGTGGTGAACGCGAAATTCAGAGGACTATGTTGGAATTGTTGAACCAGTTGCATGGTTTTGATTCTAGAGGGGATGCTAAGGGGAATACACGACGGAAAAAGGAAGGGGAACCCACTGACAAACAGGGAGGAGTCATCATCTGAAGAGGAGCTTCGGGATCGAGAATAGGCCGGAGCCCGAGAAGAGGTCCAGCTCGCGAGTGCACCGATTAGCTTCAGCTCTTGCATGACCTCAAGCAGACATTCCACAGGTTAGTTATCTCACTTTAGTTGCGTTCATTGAGTTCATTCCTGAGTTTTGAGATGCCAAGCCTGAACAAATGGACCTCAATTTGTTCGAGACTGTGCGGAAGAATGTTACACCAGATGGGCTGTTCGAATGGACCGCCGATTGGAGAGTGAATTGAAATAGTTTTATTGGGCCTTAGGCTTGATTGGGATTTTATTAAAATTTGGGCTTCTTTCCCTTTTCTTTGTAGATTTTCGTCCTGGGCCTTAAGCCCTTCCTTTTTCATGGTTTTAGAAGGGTTGGGCTAGAAACCCAGCCCAGAATATTATTTTCGAAAAAGATAAAAAAAAATCGAAAAAAATGCAATAAAAATTAACAATTCATAAAAATCATAAAATCGTTAAAAAAAAAAAAATTCAGAAAAATCTCAGAAATTAGGAAACGGGTCATTTCGACTAGCCAATCCTATTTTTGATGAATTTTCATTCTTGATATTTTCAAAATGACAATTTTGCCCCTCATGGGTAAATCGTCTCAAAAAATTCAAAAAATTTTCAGAAATTATGGAAAATAAGGAACGACCACATTCAACTGGTTTGACTGTTTTCACTTCCCGATATTTGAAAAATGACCATTTCACCCTTCTGGTCAGTTTGACCCAAATCTTTCCAAATCATCCCAAATGAATTTTCATGAAATTGGTACCGAAAGGGCGTTAGAGTAATCTAGCGTAACCAAGTCCCCAAACTCATTTCTCTAGTTCGCAGAAATAAATTAGTTCTCCCACTAATTTATTTAGGTTTCTAATCGACCTACCAATAACGATTAGTGGCGACTCCAAATTTCAAATCACTAAACGAAAAACCCAAAGTCGCGATTTGGTAGGGCTTGGGAGAGCTCGAACTAGGTTAGTTAATTTTAATTAATCTGGTAATCCATTAACCTGAAAATGAATTTTAGGGTCGCGACAGCTTGGCGACTCCGCTGGGGACGTTCTTAATTTTTGAAAGTTTAAGAACTTAGAGGACTTAGGCCAGAAAAATTCATGAAAATTCATTTGATCTGAATTGGGTGCATTCTGACCTTTAGGTGTTAAATGGTTTTGCAGGATGGGAGTTATAAGGGGTGTAGTGTTTGACTAACCCCTTGTTTTGCAGGTTGGTGTGTGGGAATTAGAATTTAAATTTTACACATTTTTGAAGCGGTGTTTGAATTTAATTGCTGTGCATGATTAATTGCTTTAGCACTACATCACACACGTCCCGTGGCCGGACCTGGGCCACTAGTTTTAGGATGGTATTGTGATTTGGTTTTAGGTTCGGCGTGAGATCACGTCGAAAGTTAGCCCAGATTCAATCCCGACCCTCTTTTCAAAAATGAGTTTAAAAGTTAGGCCTCAGGCTTGGTAAGATTACCAAAGCAGTGGTTTTAATTTTTAGCTCGAGCAGCCGAAGTGGGAAGGCCCGGCTAATCCTGATTACGTCGTGGGATCACGGCTAATCTTGATATGTGCGCGAGATTGTCGCCTTGCCGTAAGTCTTTCGCTTCAATTTGTCAGCCTTTAGAGTAGATAGGCTAAGATTTAAACTCACGATTCATGTGCATGTCTATGTGACCTACGTGGTATTTTTTTCACGGTGAAAGTAAGTTTTCTAACTTCATCTTGTATTTATTTGGTCGGTCCATGTTAGGTGTCAGTTAAATTTCGAACTTAACATCATGGTCATTTTCAGAAGAAAATAAATAAATTAAATTGGTATCCCATTT
Organism: Psidium friedrichsthalianum; assembly: GCA_019149425.1. Lineage (NCBI taxonomy): Eukaryota > Viridiplantae > Streptophyta > Magnoliopsida > Myrtales > Myrtaceae > Psidium > Psidium friedrichsthalianum. The sequence continues at coordinate 5,793 of JAGVVM010013877.1, forward strand.
TTGAAAATAATGAATGCGAAAAATCCCTTAGGAATTTTGTTGACCAATGAAGATTTTGTCACATTTTTAATACTTCAATGGACCCAAGATTTTCTCAACAAATTTACCCTGAAAATTTATTCTGATAAAAAAGAAAATTCTTTCGAGAAATTTGGTAAATATCAAAGGAATTCATTACATTTTTTTAAGTTATAAAATCTGCAAGAAAATTTTTCTGAAGAAATTCGCCCATGTTTTTGAAGAAAATTTTCTCTAATTTCTCATAAATTGAAAAATAAAATGGACTAATCTAGGTGTCATGGACCGACCTCTCTTAGATCACATACTAATTATTTCCTTTACTTTTGCAGGGAATCACAGGTACCCCAGGCGGGAGCAAAATCAGGAATGAAGAAATACAAATTGCGATGCCGAGCCAATTACACTGGGGGCAAGCGAAGAAGTCCCGGAGATCGGAACCGTGTCAATCATTCAACACGTATGGGCTATGTTTTTGATGGGGGAGTGAATGTGTCCAGATCAGAATGGGGCATCTTTAATGTATTAGAAGGGTTCTTGTATTTTCGTTGAGAAGACATAGATTATCAGAGCCATGAAGCATGTATATTATCCGACCTTGCACGCCTTCTTGATTAAATCCACTAAAGGCTTGCTTTTTAACTTCCTCGGATTCGAACCACGTGGAAGATAGTAGAGACCGGTGTTTTATTAATGAGCATGGCCCACAATCATTCCTCCCAACGCTACAGGCGACCGACACGAGAAGTGGACACCAAAGAAACAAAACATGTTGAAGTGGGGCATGCAACAGGTGGCCTGATTCATTGGCACGCTGATCGACTGACCGAGTTGTCGTAATTCACGGGACTAGCTCACAGGTCTCGGTGTGGCTAGTGGGGTCCGCTGTCGAAAGTTGATTTAATATTCTTGATATTATCGTCTGAAGCAGATTATATCAAGAAAAATGTTTAAACTTGGTTTCTTGTGCCTTGGATCGTTCTATCATGATATACGGGAGAAGAGATAGTCGGAAAAACAAGAGCACAAGCAAGTGAAACATTTCTCTCATTCCATTTATCAAGGAGTATTACAACAGTTACTGGGGAGGAAAGTAAAACCAAACTGAGCTCTAATAAGCATCACAAAAGAGTTCAACTGACTCTCCATGAAGTTAATACTCTGCCTACACCGAGCAACCTGGGATTCGAGATCTGCAAGTTTGAAGAACAAATGGGTACATTTCTCCTTGTGCCTAGCTGTATTCATCTCATGGTGTTCAGCAGCGAGTTTCAAGTTATTGATCAGGTCCCTCTCGAAAGCTATATCCGCTGTTAGATCATCAAGCCTATCCTCCAGCCACTTGCATCTGAACTTCATCACAATATCGCTCAGATCATGCTCAAAGTATGTCTGGTTCAAAGCTAGGCGCTCCACCAGCTTCTCTCTCTCATGAACCAACAGCGAAACCCGTTCATCAGCGGACCTGATGGTCTTCTTATACCGGGCGACTGAGTGTTCTGCAAACGCCAAGCATTCTGATCGGTCCTGATAGCGAGCGTTCACGATGCGGGATAAGGTGACCGTTTCCTGGGTATTCCGGCAAGACTCTAGAAAATTGATGAAGACGTAAGGGAACGCCCTGTACTCCCTCTCCAAGTTGGTGCCCACAACGGAAGAAGCATTTATCTCCCGAACAAACAAGGATTTCAGCTTCAACACTCGGATGATGGGCTATGTAAACATAGCCTCGACCAAGAAGGTGGTAAAGTCTTTCCCATTTGAATGTAACTTCAGCCGGGAAGATGTGCGAAGGAAGACTGGCCATTATCAAGATAGAGGAAAGAATCAAGGCGATGAGCAGAATACGAAAGATAAGAGGAGAGAAGTGAAGCAGACGACTGGAACGCGAAGGCGATAAGCTGCGTCGAGTTAAATATTAACTTCACAGTAGCGATATCTGTTGGTCAGATTTCCCTACCGCCATTCCCTTCCGGTGTCGTCTTTATCGGCCTGAATCCCCTGTCTGTCTGCTACCTCGAGCCAAGCAAATCCGATATTTCTGCGAAAAAGTCGGACGGGATGCCACCACTTTAAAAAAGAAAGAAGAAAAAGACGAGCTGAGTGGGAGACAAGGAAATTTTCGGCAGAAAGAGAGATGCGACTCATCTTATTGGAGGACACGCCAGCAAATCGACGGTGGAAATAAGTGGAAGAGATAATGGCAGGAACCCCTACCATGAACAGATGAAAGAAAACGAGCTGAGCGAGAGATACGATAAAGTCGAGAAACACAAGGCTCTCGGGAGAAGCAATACAGCTCCTAAACCCATGCCTTGATTTTAAAAAGAGACGTTCTCCTGGAAACCTTCATCCATACTCAGAAGAGAGTTTCAAAACATACACGGTCGCTCAGAAAAATTCAGAGAGAGTGAAAATACAGGAGAGAGTAGCAAACCTTGAAGAACCGTTAAGCAATCGAGGATGTCTCAACCCAATAATCTCGAGAACTATCGCTACTTGCTGAACATGGGAGAGCAGAGTTCGATGCCATGTTCGGAATTCATACCATGGAGCCTGGCCCTTTCGCCTATGATGTTGAAGACCTCGATAACGATACAGACAACAACAGCCAGGGTCAAAGGAAGCGTCGTCGGCGTCACACCGAGTCTCAGATTCAAAAGCTTGAAGATTTCTTCAAAAGGTACCCTATGCCGGATGACAAACAAAGAAGGAAAATAAGCCAAGAAACAGGGTTGAACCTTCTGCAAATCAAGTTTTGATTTCAAAACAGGCGAACCCGAGTAAGGGCTCAACACGAGCGCAGTGAAGTTGAGTTTTTGAAAGCTGAAAATGAAAAACTCCGAGCAGAGAACAAGAGGTACAAGGAAGCTTTCGACTCCACCACTTGCCCCAACTGCCATATCCTCCTCGCGCTCGACGAAAGACAGTACCTGAAGATCGAGAACGCCGTTTTAAAAGGTGAGTTAGATCAGTTCATAACAGGATCGAGTTCTGTTGGAGCAGGGTACAAAAAGACCAATCCTACTGGATCAGCGTCGATACCTCCCGAGAAAGAGGGACGAATCACCACCAAGCGGACATTGACGATGATTTTTTAGCCATAATCGACCAGTTTGACGTCGGTGGAGTATCGGGGCTGTGATGCGCATGCTCAGCCAGTGACCACCGGACCTTCAATATGGCTGATGTGTACCTGATCCGAAATGAAGCTTGCTGACGACTAGAGAGCCTGCAGAGGAAGAAAAACTAATCCAGGATGCATATGCTTTTATTCCCTTGCATGAATATTTCTGCTTGTATAAATGTATGGAATTAACACGGAAGCAAGAAGCAATCATTTCCATTTCCCCGTTAAATGCTCGAGTCTACCACCGCACCAAACTTGCGGCGAATCAATCGCGAGTAAAATTTCGTATAAACTCGAAGGGTAAATCCGTATCGTTTCAATTTATCCTCAAATTGCTCCTAGTTTTAAATGGAATTCCTTGTATTTTCAGGAATTTGCAAACTGTCCCAAGCATACGATCATACCCAATGCGAAGTTCTCGTATTAAACGAAGCTTGAGGGCAAATCAATTCATTGATAATACCGGTGGATGACCGGCTTCAAACAAAAGGAATACGAGCAAAAGACGCGAGCAGCCTCAGAGATGGGTAGTTTTGTATCGTTTCAATTCACCCCCCGATCGTCTTGAATTCTAAATTACTTTATTCCGTTTTAAACAGGGATTGTAAACTGCCTTGAAAAGGAAACGACGCGAAATGTGCCGGAGAGCGAGACCACGTCATCTGAAGATTCAACCTTTAAAGTCGGACCTCCAAGAACGCCTACGGGCTTGTGGAACGGAGCGATGCAGGGAATGACAGTGGTCAGAAATATCCCGAGTTCGATCCCCAAGGGTGGGGAATGTTGTAAGTATGTAAATAAATAAAACAACTTTTTGCGCATTTCATTTTTGCAGAAAGAAACGGGGAATACTCGACGAGCAATACCAAGGTCAGTATTTGTCATGAGCTTAGCTAATGTGAAGATCCAGCCAAAGCCAAGGGAAATCAATCCAGTGAACTTGATAAAGGGGTCACGCAAAACATTAAAGATGAAGGGTAAACCAGTATCGTATCCAATTCATCATTTCTAATACTGACTAACACGTCTTCTCCTCCATGTTTTGACAGGAAATGTCTAAACTGCAATACCCACGGAGAAAATCCGATAGGGAAAACTGGTAAAGGGAGTGCTCGAATCACTCAAGGGTAACTCAGTACGTGTTCCAAGTTCATCCTTCTAATATGGCAACATGTCTCCTTCCTTTTTAGCAGGAAATGTAAACAGCCATCTGATACGTCAAAGAAAACAGCCCCAAGGGGGCATTATGACGCCTGATGCGATCTGTCTTGATGAAATAGGGGAAATCAATTGGCGAACCATTGGGTCGAAAAGAGGCAACAACCAGAGCAACAAGTATACTCGACTCGAGGAATAGGCCCCAACGGTTTGATACGACCACACAGTCCATGGGGCAATCTCCATACTTGTACATGCTTTGAATATTTGCATTGATCGTTTAACAATTCAATGATT
>JAGVVM010013878.1:0-18976 GCA_019149425.1 Psidium friedrichsthalianum
AACACGTCGTCAGGGCATGATAGACTGCCAATTTAAAAACACCCATAGTAAAACTTTAAAAGCACCGACCACATGAGGCATTGGCGCACTCCGATGTCTAAGAATATCTCTTGCTTTATGAAATGAGCCAGTGCATGAAATTTTGCCCCTTTCTTTAAATAATCATGGGTCTTACGAGGGCATAAGTAACTTAATTTCCAAAAAATTGCACACACAGTCTATTAAGAGCAAAAGTTTGTTCTTTAGCTTTATTGATCCCTTCTTGAAACGAGAATTCTGTTGGCTGATGCAGAATGGCTAACTAAACGCCAAAAGTGTACGGAACGGCTGATTGGTTGATTGAGATGATTTTATGAATTTTTTTTTTGGGGGGCATATCAAACAAGCTGCATAGCTGCTTGGAAGTGGGAACGATATCACTTTCCATGTGCCTGACACTGGGAAAAAGCTGCCCTTGTTAGTGGGAAAAAATATGTTCTTTAGTAACTATTGACATCAGTAAATTAGATAAACAAAAGCTTTGAATTAACGACTATTGGCCAAGTGGATGAACGGTGCCCTCTATATAAGCACACCTTGCCGTGAAAAAGTTGAGAGTGTGATTCATACTTCTCATTAATAGGAAAACAAAAGAGTCCGCTATAGCAAGAGGTGTCCTAGGGAGCTGCTCTGCCCCTAAATGCCAGAAGACTTATATAGTTATGCCCATATTTAATTGACAATTTTGAACTTAGGCCCATGAATAACTATTATATATGACTTTTTTTTCGTTTATAATTGAGTAATATAACAGCAATATGAAATGTGTAATTATAGTGGGAAGTCTTAGTTTAAAGATGAACAAAGATTAAAAAAAAAAAAAAAACTTGTGTCTCAAATTCTTTATCATTTTCATTTTTTACTTCGCTTTGATTTTTGCGCCTAATCCATCCAGAACTGACTTCATTCACATTTACACTCTCTTTTCTTTTTCGCTTTAAGGAAGGATCAGAGTGAGCAAAGACCCATCATGGGGAACGCTTCCAAACTACATTTTGTTCTCCCAATTTTGACAACGCTCTTCTTTTCTGTGGCCCAACTCAAGCCTGTGGTTGCTCGACAACTCTACACTAATTCTCGATTGATGTCAACGGCACCGAGGAGATGGGTGAAGCTTGTGCGTGAACTAGCCGTCGCACCTCCAAGCGTTGTTGGCCAAGGGGTGAGGCAAGCAACCGGCCAACATGATTGCCAAGAAGATTAGAGAAATGGGCTTCAACTGCATGAGGCTCACATGGCCACTCGGATTGCTCGTGGATGAAACACTCGCTTCTCTTACCGTGATCCAATTGTTCCAAAAAATTCAGGTTGTCGAAATCTCTCGCCAACATTAAGTCCAGCAACCCTTCCTTAAGATTAGGTAAATCTAGCTTTTGTCTATTCTAATTCTAAGCACTAACATATTGCTCAATTTGCGTCCTATGGATGTAAAATTTTTAATGTATGGTGGGTTTTGTACAACAGGGTATACCTCTCAAGTGATCTTCTTTGCAATATAAACCTCATTAAGACCGGTTCAGGTGATTCTTCATCTTCAAACTCAGTATCAAAATCTATTATATCATCCTTCACATCAAGCTCATCAGCTTCAAAATCTGAATTTTCTATTTTAGCTTGTGTAGCTTCTTTCTCTCCCTACAAAACAACATCTAATTCAACCGTCTGTGGTTCTTCAAGAGTCTGTGAAACAATCTAATTTATCATAAATTCTCTAAACACCACATTCCTACTATAGATAATATGTGTAGTATCAGGATTCCACAACTTATACCCTTTGATACCATCCTTATACCCAATGAAGATACACTTCTCTGACTTCCTCTCAAGTTTGTTCCTCTTTTCCTTTGGCACATGTACATATGCTTCGTAGCCAAACACTCTAACATGGGATATGTATAGCTTCTTCCCAAACAGTGTCTCAAACAGTGTCTAATCCTTCAAAGTTGATGCGGAAGACCTGTTCTTCGAATTGCACGTGGTGACCATTACTTCCGCTGAAAACTCACTTGCTAAGCCCTCACCACTTAACTTAATTCTTGTTTGTCCATGAGATACCGATTAAGCCTCTCTGCCACCCCATTCTACTGAGGTGAATATTGCATGTGTTTTGTGCCTTGCTATGCCACTGGTTGCATAGAATTTTTCAATTTTTGCTAAATAGAATTCTCCTCCGTTGTCAGTCCACAAAAACTTTAATCTTTCTATCAAATTAACTTTCTGCCAAAGCTTTGAACTCACGAAATTTTTCAAACGAATTATCTTTTCTCTGTAGGAAATATATCTACATATATCTAAAATAATCATCAGTAAAAGAAACATAATACCTTGCTTTTCCCAACGATGCTATAGGTGTAGAACGAAGACATCACTGTGAATTAAATCAAGAATCTCTTTCACTCTCTCTCCTATAGAATCAAAAGACATCCGATTTGATTTTTCATGTAGACAATATTAAAAAAATTCAAAACTCATAAAACAGCTTGGGATTCTATCCACCATCTCTTTGAAGTAAGGGTCACTAGCCCTTTCTCACTAATATGGCTTAATCTCCAATGCCACGATAACGCGGGATCTTCTTCCACTTGCTCCATGATATAGCTCTCACTATTGATCACTGTGCTTCCTAGTAACTTCCATAACTTTCCATACCATTTGCCTCTAGCAATCACTATAGATTCATGAGTTAGCTTGCATGAATACTTGTCGTCAGTGATAGTAATACCAACATCTGCCATAGTTCCCACAGAAATAAGATTCCTAGTAAGATAAGGAATATGCATCACATCTAGAATATTCTTGACTATCCTATCTTTTATTTTGATCTTCAACGTTCTGCAATCGATAATATCAAGTATCGTATCATCTCTCATCTGCGTTGTACCTCCCTAATGTAGCTCATAACAGTAGAACCAATTTCTATGAGGTGTCATGTGAAAAGAAGCTCCAGTATTAATTATCTACGCACTGTGGTCAACTTAAGATGAGTTGTAGATGAGGTACATGTCTCTCACACTACTGTCATCATCCTTCTTTATACTAGACGATTGTGCCTAATCTCTCTTTTCTAGACCCACACTTTTGATTTTGCAATCCTTCTTCAAGTGTCTAGTTTTTCCGCACATCCAATACTTTATTTCAGATCTGTCACGGCTTTTAGATCTTCCTCTGGATTTATTTCTGCCAACAAATCTAGATTTGGATCATTTATTGTTCCTTCCTCTTACGAAAAGAGTCACATTTATTATATTATCAAACCTGCTCTCCTCATCTTTTCAGATAATAAAGCAGCTACAATATTCTCAAAAGATAATGCATTAACACTACTGCAAATCGAAACAATTATATGTTTCCATGAATTCGGTGATGAACGCAGCAAAGTACATGCTTTATTTTTCTCATCCTGAATTAACATCAATAGGCAGAAACTGCCCACAAATAGTATTAAACTCATTTAAACATGCAGAAAAATGGTCACGTTCACTCATATGAAGGTTGTACATTCGCTTCCGCAGAAACAACTTGTTCGCAAGTAATTTGCTCTAATAAAGGCATCTCAGCTTAGTCTAGAGATCCTTTGCTATCTTCTCAGTGATCACATTCACCAAGATATCGGCAAGACATAGCTAGATTAGGCTTTGCATCTTCCTATCATTGTTGATCCATGCCTTTAATTGATTGGATGCAAACGCAATCTCCTCCTCCTTACCTTCTCCTTGGTAATCAACTCTGTTGACACCTAAATTTTAATTTTTATTTATACTGCACAAAAAAATGAGAATTAATCTTAGTTCTCGCCAAATTTTCTTAACTTCACAATCATTGCATATTTTGTCATTCATGCATTATCTTCATATTTGCATTCATGGTTTCATTACACCTGCAGCAAAAGGGCTTAAGTGAATGGTTCTAAGCTTAATTTAGCTAGTTTGGATTAAACCCGTGATGAGGAAAATTCAGTGGAGCTTGTAAAACATCATGTTGGCTAAAATTGCATGCGTGTGGATTGTTCTGAACTTGAAAAAAGGTGACGAGCAATAAGGTTAATGAATCTCAATTATATGGACAATTGGTGTCGTGGTTGTTGTGATAGGCATCGCATATCCCGGCATTGCTCTTCGCTATCCATCGTTCAAAGCCGTTCGTAGCCGAGCGAGAACATCCTGATTCGTGAGTCCCTCCATAAGCAGCACCTCGCAAGCCTGGTTTTATCCCATGCATTCTTTATATTCTTGCAGGTTTATTTGGTGAACACTTACGGTGGGGGTTCTGTTGACAAGTCCTCCCACGACCAGCATAGTTTTTGTTTTCTCTCGTGGCCATATAATCCAATCTATTGAGTCTTGACCAGCAAAGATCGAGAACAGCCACCTTGGTTATGAGTTGCCACGTGAAGAGCCGTCCGCCGATCAACCGTTAATCATCTGTGATAAACTAGCTGATTCCACCGAGGTTCAAACTTAGAAATATAATCTTCAAGATAAGATTTTGACCAAGGACAAGAGTAGGCATGGACTCTCCAAATTTCAAAATAATTCAAGAGTTTCAGCAACTTGGAAATCCTATCTAGTTAGAGTTTCGATGGATGTGGGCTCTAATGATCCTACGGCTCAAAATAAATCCCATTCCTACTAGGACTTGTAATCGAAGTTCTATATAAATGAGCCATAGCTCAAGATCAAGGGGGAGGTTCGACTGCTAGGAACGTGGGAGAGAGGACATTGAGGAGAAAAATTGTGAGGGTACTGAGAGTTTTTTAGAGACTTAAAGGCTTTGGGGAGCAGATTTTTCTCGGGGGTTTTTGCAGTGTTTTTTCAGTCTTCTCCGTTGGTGCCAAGTCCATCGATTCTACTCCACAAATTGCTGCAGTAACAAGTCTAATCAGTCCTCCTGTGTCGATATTCAGCCCATCCATTGTTGCTGTGTTGCTGTTTGTGTTGACGTTGTTGCACCTAAGAGAATAACAAATCGTTTTGTAGCAAATTGAGCGCAAAGGAGGCTGTTTCAGGCGAGATCCACAGCTTCAAACGCGTTGGAATTTGCTGGATAAAGGTATAAATTTCTCACCTTTTTATTGTGATCTATGACTTGGTAACTTGCGTCGTTGTTCTTAGATCTCTGTGAGCACGTTTTCTTGCAATTAAACAACTGAAAATTTTAGCCTTTTTGATGAATTGAGTCTGAAATTTTTGGCGCATGTATGCTTTCATGACCGAAGAGGTGAAGTTGGTTCCTTGGTGGTTTATTATTTTGGGTAGTTCAACGTCATTATGGGTGAGATCATGAAGTTTCAGCATTCTACTTTGCCATGCATGCTGTGAATCATTCTTTGAGGATTATTTTATGAATATCTCTATCATGAGGTCACTTAATCCTATCTCCATGCGTGAACAATTGGGAGTTATCTGAGTTGAACTGATTTTAAAAAAAAAAATCAGAATATTTTGGATGAAATTTGAAGCTTGCGGTTATATCTCTTCTCGGCTGGATCCTATTGATAAGTACCACTTTGATTTTTTTTTTTTTAAATCCATGGTTAGTTGGATAGATTGCTCGGTTGTTATCTTGTCTTATCTTTTGTGACATTCTTTCAAATTATTCAAGATAAGATAAAATTCAGTTAGATGTTATCCAAATTGACGAGAATCTTTTGCAGATAAGATAAGATTGTCTACCAATTCCGATCTTCTCATGTGATTTTAAAAAAAAATCCGGATTTGGTGGTTGGTTTATATTATCTAATAATGTTTGATTGCTCGGTGATTGTTTAGTTATCTTGTTTGCATTATGTTATCATGTTTGTTTATTTCATGTCATGTCTCGTATAATAAAGTTTGCACATCTTTAAACAAACATGCTCATAATATATGCTCCCTTTGTGCCTAGACCCTTCGGAAAATAAATTGAATGCCTTAGCCACGATCTTGTGGAATGGGACGGCAATTTAGTATAGAATTTCGTGTTCTGCCCTTTGGTAACAATGGATGATGTTATTCTATACGAATTATCCGCATACTGGCTCGAATCTCCGAGGACGTAGCGGATAAAATTCTTCTCTAGCCCAGATCTTTGGGAATGAGTGAATTTGTCGGAAAAATCGAAATTAAAAGGTATATTATGGGCATTTTTGTTTATTTTGTTCAATCTTTTGTTTGTTTCGTTAAATAAAAAAAATCCCCAAAAATTAACTCTCATTTTTAATAGTTAATCATGCCAAAAGATCATTTTTATCCCATGAACATCGTCTAATATAAGTCAAGACTTTGAGAAATCATTTTCTTGGATTAGATTGGACGATAGTTGATTTTAAACATCTTTTCATAATAGTTGCCATTTAATCCGAAAATAAAAAAATATCATTTGCATATCACATAGTTTAGAGCATACCTTACCATGTCATTAACTCATGCATATTGTCTTCGTCATATAGCTTAGTTGCATTGCATCTTTTAAAAAAAAATAAAAAAAAAGATTTTTTTTATTCACATCATCAATCAAGTGGATTTTTCATGAAATTTGGTACCGAAAGGGCATTAATTTTTTCAAATTAATGTAATTAAGTCTCCGGACTCATTTTCTCTGGTTCGCAGAAATAAATTAATTCTCCCATTAATTTATTTAGGTTTCTAATCGACCTACCAATAACGATTAGTGGCGGCTCTGAATTGAATAAACTTTTACATGAAAAGAACCTAAGTTGCGATTCGGTAGGACTTGGGAGGGTCTGAGTTAGGTTAGTCAATCAACCTAATAATCCGTTAACCTAGCCTCGATTTTTTAGGTCGCGACAGCTTGGCGACTCCACTGGGGACTAAAATGTAGAATTTCTCTTGAAAATAAAAGGGTGCACCGGATTTCTAATTTTCAGAAAATCAAAATTGATTTTTCGAAAGGATAAATTTACCCTTGAATCTTCAAAGAAAAAATCGCTTGCGGACTTAGGCCATTGATTTTCTTGAGTCATCCTTGGATTGATTGATTGTGAATGGAGATTGGTTGGTTGTGATTGAGTGATTGGAATGGTTCTTGAATTTTCTGGATTATATCTTGGTGGTCATGAATCGTTCTTTATTTTGGACTAATTTTCATCATTCTAAATCACCCTTGATTTCCTGATCATTTATGCTGGTTTACTTGATTATTGGCATTAAATTCCATTGTTTTATTTTAATGTGATATGCCATCTTTGAGTGAATTATACTTGTCGTGCGTGACATGCATTGCATCAGACCTTAAAGTGTTAGATGAGCCTAGGATGGTGTCTAGGCAAGACTCTGCCTGGCCTCAGGATGGAGGAATGGATGACCTTGTCCTAGACCCCGACTATGTTAAGAATTCCCCGCTCTGGCCTGAATCTGCAGGCATGAGAGGAATTCTTAAACATCCCCTAGCTTAAGAAGTGCTGAATAAGACCTAAATCAATAGGTACGATTCGCCTTCTGAAGCTTTTTAAAAAAAACTCGGCTAATAAAGCATGCATAATCATCATTCCGTTTGTCTCTGAACTCATGATCTTTGATTGTTGCACATGTTTTTCCGTATTTAATTCGAATCGGTCCATGGCTATTAGGTGTGTCGTTATTTTGACTTATCACTTCATGGGGCACGGCAACATTCGCACTGTTGAAGTAACTAAGGACGATCTGGTCGATTGGCTTGCTCAATTGGATCAAATTGCACGCGAATATGTGGAGAGTAGGATAGGAAAGCTCATTTTATTACTGGATATTAATGTCCGCACGGGATCATTCATGCTCTGGCTCATTGTTGGGTTCCTCAAACAGCCACTTTCCTACTTGGTAAGCATGAGCTCACCCCTACCTTGGAAGAATATAGCGTGCTCATTGGTAAGTCCTTAGACTCCGAGCTCATTGGCCCATACTTGAAGGAGGATGCCTCTGGAATTTTAGCCGAGTTCTTAAAAGTTGAAATTTCGGTCATTCAAAGGGTTTTGAAATCAAATTATGGACATTGCTCCTTTTCCTTCCTGATTGACTGTTTTAACAAAGCCCGATCGTTACAAAAGGGGAAAATCTTTTTATTGGCTTTCTTTGGGCTGATAGTGTTTCCTCATCATAAGAACTCTATCAATCCACACATGGCGCACTTTACTCAACACGTTTGTGAGGAAAAGAATTTTGTGAATGCAATCCTGGCTGAAACTTTTATTTCCCTAAATAAATATAAGCAAGGCAAAGCTAAGGTCCTACGAGCCCCAGCCGAGCTTCTGCAAGTCTGGTTCCTTTCTCACATTAAAGAGTGTCAGGGGCTTGTGTCGACCAACATGCTTAGAAACTTTGCCCCTCCGTTGGTTATATTATTTTTTAATATTAAAATATAAAAATGACCAACGGAGGGGCAAAGTTTCTAAAGCATGTTGGTCGACACAAGCCCCTGACACTCTTTAATGTGAGAAAGGAACCAGACTTGCAGAAGCTCGGCTGGGGCTCGTAGGGACCTTAGCTTTGCCTTGCTTATATTTATTTAGGGAAATAAAAGTTTCAGCCAGGATTGCATTCACAAAATTCTTTTCCTCACAAACGTGTTGAGTAAAGTGCGCCATGTGTGGATTGATAGAGTTCTTATGATGAGGAAACACTATCAGCCCAAAGAAAGCCAATAAAAAGATTTTCCCTTTTGTAACGATCGGGCTTTGTTAAAACAGTCAATCAGGAAGGAAAAGGAGCAATGTCCATAATTTGATTTCAAAACCCTTTGAATGACCGAAATTTCAACTTTTAAGAACTCGGCTAAAATTCCAGAGGCATCCTCCTTCAAGTATGGGCCAATGAGCTCGGAGTCTAAGGACTTACCAATGAGCACGCTATATTCTTCCAAGGTAGGGGTGAGCTCATGCTTACCAAGTAGGAAAGTGGCTGTTTGAGGAACCCAACAATGAGCCAGAGCATGAATGATCCCGGTGCGGACATTAATATCCAGTAATAAAATGAGCTTTCCTATCCTACTCTCCACATATTCGCGTGCAATTTGATCCAATTGAGCAAGCCAATCGACCAGATCGTCCTTAGTTACTTCAACAGTGCGAATGTTGCCGTGCCCCATGAAGTGATAAGTCAAAATAACGACACACCTAATAGCCATGGACCGATTCGAATTAAATACGGAAAAACATGTGCAACAATCAAAGATCATGAGTTCAGAGACAAACGGAATGATGATTATGCATGCTTTATTAGCCGAGTTTTTTTTAAAAAAGCTTCAGAAGGCGAATCGTACCTATTGATTTAGGTCTTATTCAGCACTTCTTAAGCTAGGGGATGTTTAAGAATTCCTCTCATGCCTGCAGATTCAGGCCAGAGCGGGGAATTCTTAACATAGTCGGGGTCTAGGACAAGGTCATCCATTCCTCCATCCTGAGGCCAGGCAGAGTCTTGCCTAGACACCATCCTAGGCTCATCTAACACTTTAAGGTCTGATGCAATGCATGTCACGCACGACAAGTATAATTCACTCAAAGATGGCATATCACATTAAAATAAAACAATGGAATTTAATGCCAATAATCAAGTAAACCAGCATAAATGATCAGGAAATCAAGGGTGATTTAGAATGATGAAAATTAGTCCAAAATAAAGAACGATTCATGACCACCAAGATATAATCCAGAAAATTCAAGAACCATTCCAATCACTCAAATCACAACCAACCAATCTCCATTCACAATCAATCAATCCAAGGATGACTCAAGAAAATCAAATGGCCTAAGTCCGCAAGCGATTTTTTCTTTGAAGATTCAAGGGTAAATTTATCCTTTCGAAAAATCAATTTTGATTTTCTGAAAATTAGAAATCCGGTGCACCCTTTTATTTTCAAGAGAAATTCTACTTTTAGTCCCCAGTGGAGTCGCCAAGCTGTCGCGACCTAAAAAATCGAGGCTAGGTTAACGGATTATTAGGTTGATTGACTAACCTAACTCAGACCCTCCCAAGTCCTACCGAATCGCAACTTAGGTTCTTTTCATGTAAAAGTTTATTCAATTCAGAGCCGCCACTAATCGTTATTGGTAGGTCGATTAGAAACCTAAATAAATTAATGGGAGAATTAATTTATTTCTGCGAACCAGAGAAAATGAGTCCGGAGACTTAATTACATTAATTTGAAAAAATTAATGCCCTTTCGGTACCAAATTTCATGAAAAATCCACTTGATTGATGATGTGAATAAAAAAAATCTTTTTTTTTTATTTTTTTTTAAAAGATGCAATGCAACTAAGCTATATGACGAAGACAATATGCATGAGTTAATGACATGGTAAGGTATGCTCTAAACTATGTGATATGCAAATGATATTTTTTTATTTTCGGATTAAATGGCAACTATTATGAAAAGATGTTTTAAAATCAACTATCGTCCAATCTAATCCAAGAAAATGATTTCTCAAAGTCTTGACTTATATTAGACGATGTTCATGGGATAAAAATGATCTTTTGGCATGATTAACTATTAAAAATGAGAGTTAATTTTTTGGATTTTTTTATTTAACGAAACAAACAAAAGATTGAACAAAAATAAACAAAAATGCCCATAATATACCTTTTAATTTCGATTTTTCCGACAAATTCACTCATTCCCAAAGATCTGGGCTAGAGAAGAATTTTATCCGCTACGTCCTCGGAGATTCGAGCCAGTATGCGGATAATTCGTATAGAATAACATCATCCATTGTTACCAAAGGGCAGAAACACGAAATTCTATACTAAATTGCCGTCCCATTCCACAAGATCGTGGCTAAGGCATTCAATTTATTTTCCGAAGGGTCTAGGCACAAAGGGAGCATATATTATGAGCATGTTTGTTTAAAGATGTGCAAACTTTATTATACGAGACATGACATGAAATAAACAAACATGATAACATAATGCAAACAAGATAACTAAACAATCACCGAGCAATCAAACATTATTAGATAATATAAACCAACCACCAAATCCGGATTTTTTTTTAAAATCACATGAGAAGATCGGAATTGGTAGACAATCTTATCTTATCTGCAAAAGATTCTCGTCAATTTGGATAACATCTAACTGAATTTTATCTTATCTTGAATAATTTGAAAGAATGTCACAAAAGATAAGACAAGATAACAACCGAGCAATCTATCCAACTAACCATGGATTTAAAAAAAAAAAAATCAAAGTGGTACTTATCAATAGGATCCAGCCGAGGAAGAGATATAACCGCAAGCTTCAAATTTCATCCAAAATATTCTGATTTTTTTTTTTAAAATCAGTTCAACTCAGATAACTCCCAATTGTTCACGCATGGAGATAGGATTAAGTGACCTCATGATAGAGATATTCATAAAATAATCCTCAAAGAATGATTCACAGCATGCATGGCAAAGTAGAATGCTGAAACTTCATGATCTCACCCATAATGACGTTGAACTACCCAAAATAATAAACCACCAAGGAACCAACTTCACCTCTTCGGTCATGAAAGCATACATGCGCCAAAAATTTCAGACTCAATTCATCAAAAAGGCTAAAATTTCAGTTGTTTAATTGCAAGAAAACGTGCTCACAGAGATCTAAGAACAACGACGCAAGTTACCAAGTCATAGATCACAATAAAAAGGTGAGAAATTTATACCTTTATCCAGCAAATTCCAACGCGTTGAAGCTGTGGATCTCGCCTGAAACAGCCTCCTTTGCGCTCAATTTGCTACCAAAACGATTTGTTATTCTCTTAGGTGCAACAACGTCAACACAAACAGCAACACAGCAACAATGGATGGGCTGAATATCGACACAGGAGGACTGATTAGACTTGTTACTGCAGCAATTTGTGGAGTAGAATCGATGGACTTGGCACCAACGGAGAAGACTGAAAAAAACACTGCAAAACCCCCGAGAAAAATCTGCTCCCCAAAGCCTTTAAGTCTCTAAAAAACTCTCAGTACCCTCACAATTTTTCTCCTCAATGTCCTCTCTCCCACGTTCCTAGCAGTCGAACCTCCCCTTGATCTTGAGCTATGGCTCATTTATATAGAACTTCGATTACAAGTCCTAGTAGGAATGGGATTTATTTTGAGCCGTAGGATCATTAGAGCCCACATCCATCGAAACTCTAACTAGATAGGATTTCCAAGTTGCTGAAACTCTTGAATTATTTTGAAATTTGGAGAGTCCATGCCTACTCTTGTCCTTGGTCAAAATCTTATCTGAAGATTATATTTCTAAGTTTGAACCTCGGTGGAATCAGCTAGTTTATCACAGATGATTAACGGTTGATCGGCGGACGGCTCTTCACGTGGCAAACTCATAACCAAGGTGGCTGTTCTCGATCTTTGCTGGTCAAGACTCAATAGATTGGATTATATGGCACGAGAGAAAACAAAAACTATGCTGGTCGTGGGAGGACTTGTCAACAGAACCCCCACCGTAAGTGTTCACCAAATAAACCTGCAAGAATATAAAGAATGCATGGATAAAACCAGGCTTGCGAGGTGCTGCTTATGGAGGGACTCACGAATCAGGATGTTCTCGCTCGGCTAGAACGGCTTTGAACGATGGATAGCGAAGAGCAATGCCGGGATATGCGGATGCCTATCACAACAACCACGACACCAATTGTCCATATAATTGAGATTCATTAACCTTATTGCTCGTCACCTTTTTTCAAGTTCAGAACAATCCACACGCATGCAATTTTAGCCAACATGATGTTTTACAAGCTCCACTGAATTTTCCTCATCACGGGTTTAATCCAAACTAGCTAAATTAAGCTTAGAACCATTCACTTAAGCCCTTTTGCTGCAGGTGTAATGAAACCATGAATGCAAATATGAAGATAATGCATGAATGACAAAATATGCAATGATTGTGAAGTTAAGAAAATTTGGCGAGAACTAAGATTAATTCTCATTTTTTTGTGCAGTATAAATAAAAATTAAAATTTAGGTGTCAACAGAGTTGATTACCAAGGAGAAGGTAAAGGAGGAGGAGATTGCGTTTGCATCCAATCAATTAAAGGCATGGATCAACAATGATAGGAAGATGCAAAGCCTAATCTAGCTATGTCTTGCCGATATCTTGGTGAATGTGATCACTGAGAAGATAGCAAAGGATCTCTAGACTAAGCTGAGATGCCTTTATTAGAGCAAATTACTTGCGAACAAGTTGTTTCTGCGGAAGCGAATGTACAACCTTCATATGAGTGAACGTGACCATTTTTCTGCATGTTTAAATGAGTTTAATACTATTTGTGGGCAGTTTCTGCCTATTGATGTTAATTCAGGATGAGAAAAATAAAGCATGTACTTTGCTGCGTTCATCACCGAATTCATGGAAACATATAATTGTTTCGATTTGCAGTAGTGTTAATGCATTATCTTTTGAGAATATTGTAGCTGCTTTATTATCTGAAAAGATGAGGAGAGCAGGTTTTGATAATATAATAAATGTGACTCTTTTCGTAAGAGGAAGGAACAATAAATGATCCAAATCTAGATTTGTTGGCAGAAATAAATCCAGAGGAAGATCTAAAAGCCGTGACAGATCTGAAATAAAGTATTGGATGTGCGGAAAAACTAGACACTTGAAGAAGGATTGCAAAATCAAAAGTGTGGGTCTAGAAAAGAGAGATTAGGCACAATCGTCTAGTATAAAGAAGGATGATGACAGTAGTGTGAGAGACATGTACCTCATCTACAACTCATCTTAAGTTGACCACAGTGCGTAGATAATTAATACTGGAGCTTCTTTTCACATGACACCTCATAGAAATTGGTTCTACTGTTATGAGCTACATTAGGGAGGTACAACGCAGATGAGAGATGATACGATACTTGATATTATCGATTGCAGAACGTTGAAGATCAAAATAAAAGATAGGATAGTCAAGAATATTCTAGATGTGATGCATATTCCTTATCTTACTAGGAATCTTATTTCTGTGGGAACTATGGCAGATGTTGGTATTACTATCACTGACGACAAGTATTCATGCAAGCTAACTCATGAATCTATAGTGATTGCTAGAGGCAAATGGTATGGAAAGTTATGGAAGTTACTAGGAAGCACAGTGATCAATAGTGAGAGCTATATCATGGAGCAAGTGGAAGAAGATCCCGCGTTATCGTGGCATTGGAGATTAGCCATATTAGTGAGAAAGGGCTAGTGACCCTTACTTCAAAGAGATGGTGGATAGAATCCCAAGCTGTTTTATGAGTTTTGAATTTTTTTAATATTGTCTACATGAAAAATCAAATCGGATGTCTTTTGATTCTATAGGAGAGAGAGTGAAAGAGATTCTTGATTTATTCACAGTGATGTCTTCGTTTCTACACCTATAGCATCGTTGGGAAAAGCAAGGTATTATGTTTCTTTTACTGATGATTATTTTAGATATATGTAGATATATTTCCTACAGAGAAAAGATAATGCGTTTGAAAAATTTCGTGAGTTCAAAGCTTTGGCAGAAAGTCAATTTGATAGAAAGATTAAAGTTTGCAGAATGACAACGGAGGAGAATTCTATTTAGCAAAAATTGAAAAATTCTATGCACCAGTGGCATAGCAAGGCACAAAACAATGCAATATTCACCTCAGTAGAATGGGGTGGCAGAGAGGCTTAATCGGTATCTCATGGACAAAACAAGAATTAAGTTAAGTGGTGAGGGCTTAGCAAGTGAGTTTTTAGCGGAAGTAATGGTCACCACGTGCAATTCGAAGAACAGGTCTTCCGCATCAACTTTGAAGGATTAGACACTGTTTGAGACACTGTTTGGGAAGAAGCTATACATATCCCATGTTAGAGTGTTTGGCTACGAAGCATATGTACATGTGCCAAAGGAAAAGAGGAACAAGCTTGAGAGGAAGTCAGAGAAGTGTATCTTCATTGGGTATAAGGATGGTATCAAAGGGTATAAGTTGTGGAATCCTGATACTACACATATTATCTATAGTAGGAATGTGGTGTTTAGAGAATTTATGATAAATTAGATTGTTTCACAGACTCTTGAAGAACCACAGACGGTTGAATTAGATGTTGTTTTGTAGGGAGAGAAAGAAGCTACACAAGCTAAAATAGAAAATTCAGATTTTGAAGCTGATGAGCTTGATGTGAAGGATGATATAATAGATTTTGATACTGAGTTTGAAGACGAAGAATCACCTGAACCGGTCTTAATGAGGTTTATATTGCAAAGAAGATCACTTGAGAGGTATACCCTGTTGTACAAAACCCACCATACATTAAAAATTTTACATCCATAGGACGCAAATTGAGCAATATGTTAGTGCTTAGAATTAGAATAGACAAAAGCTAGATTTACCTAATCTTAAGGGAAGGGTTGCTGGACTAATGTTGGCGAGAGATTTCGACAACCTGAATTTTTTGGAACAATTGGATCACGGTAAGAGAAGCGAGTGTTTCATCCACGAGCAATCCGAGTGGCCATGTGAGCCTCATGCAGTTGAAGCCCATTTCTCTAATCTTCTTGGCAATCATGTTGGCCGGTTGCTTGCCTCACCCCTTGGCCAACAACGCTGGAGGTGCGTCGGCTAGTTCACGCACAAGCTTCACCCATCTCCTCGGTGCCGTTGACGATCAATCGAGAATTAGTGTAGAGTTGTCGAGCAACCACAGGCTTGAGTTGGGCCACAGAAAAGAAGAGCGTCGTCAAAATTGGGAGAACAAAATGTAGTTTGGAAGCGTTCCCATGATGGGTCTTTGCTCACTCTGATCCTTCCTTAAGCGAAAAAAGAAAAGAGAGTGTAAATGTGAATGAAGTCAGTTCTGGATGGATTAGGCGCAAAAATCAAAGCGAAGTAAAAAATGAAAATGATAAGAGAATTCGAGACACAAGTTTTTTTTTTTAATCTTTGTTCATCTTTAAACTAAGACTTCCCACTATAATTAGCACATTTCATATTGCTGTTATATTACTCAATTATAACGAAAAAAAGTCATATATAATAGTTATTCATGGGCCTAAGTCCAAAATTGTCAATTAAATATGGGCATAACTATATAAGTCTTCTGGCATTTAGGGGCAGAGCAGCTCCCTAGGACACCTCTTGCTATAGCGGACTCTTTGTTTTCCTATTAATGAGAAGTATGAATCACACTCTCAACTTTTTCACGGCAAGGTGTGCTTATATAGAGGGCACCATTCATCCACTTGGCCAATAGTCATTAATTCAAAGCTTTTGTTTATCTAATTTACTGATGTCAATAGTTACTAAAGAACATATTTTTTTCCCACTAACAAGGGCAGCTTTTTCCCAGTGTCAGGCACATGGAAAGTGATATCGTTCCCACTTCCAAGCAGCTATGCAGCTTGTTTGATATGCCCCCCAAAAAAAAGTTCATAAAATCATCTCAATCAACCAATCAGCCGTTCCGTACACTTTTTGCGTTTAGTTAGCCATTCTGCATCAGCCAACAGAATTCTCTTTCAAGGAAGGGATCAATAAAGCTAAAGAACAAACTTTTGCTCTTAATAGACTGCTGTGCAATTTTTTGGAAATTAAGTTAACTTATGCCCTCGTAAGACCCATGATTATTTAAAGAAAGGGGCAAAATTTCATGCACTGGCTCATTTCATAAAGCAAGAGACATTCTTAGACATCGGAGTGCGCCAATGCCTCATGTGGTCGGTGCTTTTAAAGTTTTACTATGGGTGTTTTTAAATTGGCAGTCTATCATGCCCTGACGACGTTTTGTGTCCTTATAGTTTATAACGTCGGACATGTTTTTTTCTAATTTTCTTATGAATGGTATTGATAGTACTGGCCATGAAGTTCAGTTGTTTTAATATAATAAACGATACATTATTAATCAAATGAAGATTTAATGAAGGATACAGTACCCAACAAAAAATACTATTTTGCTTTCCCATGACATTTAAAGTATTTAGTTTATAAAAAAATTATGACTAATTATTTGTTGAACTACGAGTCAATATTTATAAATTGTGAAAAATTGCAGGAGTTTTGAATTTTAAAAAGTCCGAAGCGTAGGAATTACAAAAAATTAGAGTAAGTGTGAACATTTAAAAGGTTTAAAATCAATCCATTATTTTGGATATGTGATAGGAATGGTGGAGTTCCATTTTCTAACTTAGATGCATACAATTGGCTGGCTGGAGTCCTAGGAAGGCAAGCCCTAGAAACATTGTGACAATGCTATGACATGACATGTGCGTCACGTTAAGATGTTTTGTTAGTTAATTGACTTCAATTGTGTTTTGTAAAAATTGTTATCAGTCGATTATTCCAATTTTCGGGTCAGCTGTACATACAAATTTTCAAAATCGGATAGCACTTGAATCCGGAACAGGCATTTTTACATAGATTGTACGTGGAAAATGATAAGCCTTATTCAAAGTTTTCAATTCTCTATCCTCAATATACACACAAGCAGAGCACGGATAAATAACTAGTAGACGAGGAAGTTTGCCACAAGAGGGGGTCGACGAGCGGATGGCCCTCCCAGGCGCGAGAGGTGAGTGTGTGCAGGCTCAAGCAACGTTCTTGCATTGAGGTGGAAAAGCCTCGGCTACCCAAGTTTGGCCAAAGCGTCGCCCGACCAAGCCGACGAACTTCTGAGTAAATTTATGTGGTGTGCAGGCCTAGAAACATTTAGGCCAACACCTTCAGGCATCGTTCGAGCCTATCCAGTGATCATTCCTATGGATTGCCATTTAAGAAAAGCAGACATGAGAGAGATGGTTTGTTCTACCGGCCAAAATAGGCGGGTCAATTCATTAACTTAGAACCGTTACCCCGAGAGTTTCCTACCTCACCGTTTCATTTTCATGATGTCCTTTTTAGTTCTTAGGACAAAAACCTACTCAAAAAAAGAAAAAAGAGACGTACAGTCCTCTGTCAACATGCTAAAAAGTGAATGTGCAACACTTATGAATGTTTTTTGATCCTCAAATAACAAATTTAAACAATTTCCCAGGCCTACCCCGCCAGATTCATCCGGACGGTCGTTTAGCTTTGTAACATGTGATGCTGCCCATTATCCTTCAGAAGAATTTTTTTTTTTAAAACAATAAAAAATGAACATGAACACATTTTCGACCCCCACACACATAACTTAAAGCATTTTTTCTCACATAGAACTATTTGGGTTGATTGACCTTATACAATTCACAGACGGCAACTCCTTTGGAGATGTGGAGGCGGGGGGGCGAATAATTATCAAAACAAGTCAATTAAACTCTATATGTCAATTCTTTAACAGTCCCAATTCAATTATAAACATATGGTTGTTTTACCGATTGGAGTCCTAAACTTGTTCATATTCTGTTGCACCAATTCAGCTTCTAGTCTAAGATAGTACAATATTTGTGATCAGAAAAATTTAACTGACCGGAAACGACAAATCACTGTTGTGAATAGTTTGGGGACCCAAAGAGTATATGATTATATTTACTTTGCTTACCTGTATATTTATTCTTTGTAACCGTTTCACGATTCTGTTTCCAATTTTGTCTTGTTTTGTTCGCTATCATTCCATTACTACTAGCTCAAGTTTCGCTATAGAGGTAAACCTACGCGGCCTTTGGCCAAAGCTTCCCGCTCCCACGTGCGCCACCGGCGTTCGGAACTCCTTCACCACAACACGACAATGAAGGTCAACAGTCTCGCCCGTCTATGGTTGTTTACAAGCGTGAGGCTTGCCCTCTGTCGAGTGGCCCAGCAGGAAGCAAGCTTCGCCAAAAAAGATGGGACTAGTGAGGCTCGACCTTGTTGGCTTCTTTGCACCTTCTTGCACGCGTCGCAATGGAAAATCGCTTTATATATAAACGTACCGAAGGGACAAAAAGTCCATCACTCTTCTATCTCCCTCCTGTTTTGTTCTTCCATATCTTTTTCTCACTTCCTTATCTCTCTTTTTTCCTTTTTTTTTCTCCCTCCGTCCCCCTCCTCTTCCCCCCCTGATCTGCCTTCCGTTCAGGAGAG
>JAGVVM010013880.1:0-13271 GCA_019149425.1 Psidium friedrichsthalianum
ACGACCTCTGGGCAGATACGACCCTGAAGGAGCCTGAGGTCCTGATGTCTTGCTGATACTGGTCTATTCTTTTGATTATTAGAGCGTAGGTGTCGTGGCCATGGGTTATTTCCTTTTGAGGGTTTCTGTATCGACACTTTTTTATGGTATGCTTGATTGCTTTGTGTTTCTCTTCTTCTTGTACTACCACGATTTTCTTTTGTATGCATGTATGGGAAGAAAGCACGCTTCCTCATCGCAATGGTTTCTGGCTTATTGTCGCGCACGCCTGTCGTGACGTAGAATGATTTTCCTGGCCGGTCGCGAAGAGTGGATCAGGCGTAGCGAGAGATTGTATTCGATTGTCAGTAGCCGAGGGATGTCGTAAGGCGCCGTTCGGGTTCGGGGCATGACAATCATGGTTACTTAAAAATAAATAAAGTAATGGGTTATAGTATGGTAGTGGTACTTTGACTAAGACTTTGATTACATTGGAAATTGTGCATGACTGATTGATTGATTGATGTGCTTGATTTTGATTGATGTCCCACTTGATTTGACTTTGCCTCGATATGCGTGCAAATGCACTCGATCGGGTCTCTGAGCGCGAACGAAAATTCAGACTCGGGTTTGATTCGTTCTATCGAATTTGTCAGCTCCCAAAATAATCCTATTTGATCTAATTCTAAGGACTGAGCATTTACCGGGGGCTTTCGGTAATTTTCCATCATGTCTTACTTCGTGAGTGCACACGCTGTCTGCTTGCGGGCGACGTTTTCTGAACTGAATCCATTTTCTCCATCGTGGCTATCTACTATTCGATTGTCCGTGTCGGATTTCATTTCGTGTCGATTTCATTACATACCGACTCTGTCGAATTTTCAGAACCAACGGCTGCTGTTTGTGGAAATTTCCCCCAGGGATCCTTTCTCCTTCAATTAGTCGTCCCAATGGTAGCTAATCCTAGAGTGAATATTGATAATAGCGTACTAAGAGGTTATCCATTCATTTAGAAACCCGACAATTGGGTCGAATTTTCAGACTGTCCACACAAGCCAGGCAACTCTTTAGGAATACATCCGGGTAGTCTCCAACTACGGGCACCAAGAAGTCCTCCAACTTCACCTCCTGAAGCGGATGAATCTGCACTGATATCTCAGAAATCCTAGGTAATCTAGGGAGTTGAGGTTCGCTCGGTTTTCCCTTAAACCATACCGCAGGGCCATCTACACTGTCACGCGCCCCCGAACCCTACGGGCTCGCGACATCCCTCAACTCACACACAACGCTCTCCCTCGGCTCATCAGAGCAGCGCCTATCCACTGTAACGCGACGGCCCAGGAAATTTCTTCGTTGCAACCAGACGAACCTGTTCAGCTTCATAAGCTGCAGAGCTATTCGCCTGTCCCATACATGCATACATATGATAATGGGGTAGCACGTACGAGAAAAGAATAACATACAAAACATCGTTTATATACATATCAACAAGCGTTAGGTACAGACCCCAAAAGAAAGCGTACACTTTTCCGAATTCCTACGCTCACCTAGACTCGACATCAAGGCGGGTCACTCCCGCGGCACCTCTCTGGATTGTAGTCCTCCCAGGGGTCGTACTCCTCCTCGGGCTCGGTATGCATGTCCTCGCCCTCCTCGGTGTCCGTCGATCTCCATGCGACCAGGGGACGGCACTCCACCATCTGATCGGGGTCCACCACCTTGCCTCCATATGCAGCTGGTCGCAAGAGTCCATAGTCATCCTCCATAGGTATGGGGACGTCGCGGAGGGGTCCCCTCAAAACCAAAGTCGCCCTCTCTCATCAGGACTCGAATCTAAAAGGAACAAAAAGAGGGCTACCCTGATCCACCCATATGGTGGTCATTCGCCGTTGCCAAAGGGTAGCGTCCTCGTCCACGTGCTGGGTGACCTCTGTCTCTATCTGCACGGCAGTCCAAAACTTAGGGGTGTGCCATCACTGGCGTCCGGGATCTGTAAACATGGCAACCCACCACCGTGAGTCGAGGACTCAACAAGCTCACACACTAATCCTAGCGTTAGGATAGAGTATACTAGTGGGTTCGGTCCTATCGAATAGTCTAGGGTCGTCTGGTCACCTCACTCGGGCACTCCCCTTAACATGGGTACCAACTCAGAGTACGAACAGTCAAGACAATTATAAAAATCCATGAACATCGTATAATATAGACGGGCAATCACAGTCGAATACCAGCACTCACAAGCCATACCAGATGCAATAACTCAGCCAGCCCGACTCATGATCCCATTGGATCCCGACCATGGCGTCTCATACGCTCAGCTCGTGCCTCACCTGCGTGTATTACGCTCGTTGCTGCTTATCTCTCCATTTCACTTCCCCGCTAAAAACGCATCAAGGGCCAACCTCCAGCTTGTCGGCTCCATTCCCGCGTAAACCACGCATCAGGGCGCAATCTCCCGGCTTATCGCTCCAGTTCCCGTAGAACCACCGCATCATATTTCCCCGCCCCGAACCCCGCGGGCCCGCGATATCCCTTCGGCCATATACACGACTTGCGTAGCCTGGCCTACTATCCCCGACAGGCCCGGGATGTCCATACGCGGCCAGACGACGCCTCGGAAATTCTAACCTACGAAGCGAGCCTTCTATCCATACATGCATACATAGATAATGGAATAGCCTTACAGAGGAGAATAACACATACAAACATCATTTCATATATATATATATATATATATATATATATCAGCGTTAGTAAGCACCCAAAAAGAAAGCATACACTACGGTCCAAATCCTAAGCTCACTAACTAGACTCGACACCAGGTACGCTCACGGTCCTTTGCGGCTCCTCCTCGGGTCTGAGTCCTGCCCAGGGTCGTCCTCCCTCTGTTCTGCATCGCATATCCTCGCCCTCTCGTGGCGTCGATCTCCATGCGACTTGGGGATGGCAACTCTACCATCGGGTCAGGGTCCCCACTTCGCGCTCCCTAATGCAACGGTCCGAAGGAGTCCAGGATCATCCTCCATAGGTATGGGAACGTCGCGGAGGGGTCCCTCAAACCAACACGGCCATCTCTCATCCAGGCCTCGAGATCATAGGGAACAAAAAGTGGGCTACCTGATCCACCCATATGGTGGTCAATCGCCGCTCCCAGAGGGTATGTCCTCATACCACGTGCTGGGTGTCTCGGTCTTTATCTGCACGGGCAAGTCCAAAAGTGGAGGGGTGCAAGCCATCACTACGTCTGGGATCTGTAAACATGGCAACCACCTCCAATGAATCGAGGACTCAGCAAGCTCACCACTAATCCTAGCGTAGGATAGAGTATACTAGTGGGTTCGGGTCCTATCCGGTCCATCGAGGGTCTCTAGTCCCCTCACTCGGGCACTTTCCCTCACTACGGGTACCACAAGTCAGTATACGACCCTCAAGCTACATAAAGCGAGATAGCATGATCATCATATAAATAGGCGGGAAATCTACAGTCAATAACCAACATAAATATTCAAGAGCAGATGCATAAATAAAACCCACCTCAACTGATCCCATTGATCCTCCCACGTTTCTATGCATAGGCTCGTGCCTCAACCCGCGTGTGGTACGCCTCAGGTTGGCACGCTTATCTCTCCACTTCCCACGTAAAACGCATCAAGGGCTAACCTCCCGGCTTATCGCTTCAAATTCCCCGCGTAAAGTCGCATCAAGCCAACCACCAGCTATTCTCGCCGAGTTCCCCGCGTAAGACGCATCAGGGGCCATCCAACCCCTTCGTCACTTCTCTCAGTGACCCCAGCCATGTCACAACATACTGTGCTCAAACCTTCAAATAAACACATCACAGAGCAGGCATTCACAAAGTTTTGTATGCATAGAGGCATAGCAAATTCAAGGAATAAACCGAGCGACTCGAGTTCATCAGGGTAACAACCAGTAATGTATGAGTCAGTCCAGTGCCCTACGCACAGTCCTCGATGCCATCTGGGTCTAAACGATTACCCCGTGTATTTCAATAATATCATTCATTTGTTCCCTCTAGCACTATCGAGAGGCCCATTAACCTTGGAGTCCAATCCACTAAACCCACTGTCCTGGCCTAAGCCCAGTTATCATTATCATTCCCGGCCCATTCATGGCCCAGTTACGCTTATGCAGGGTACAATTGGGTCTTACAATTTTGAATCAGGCCCATTCTAAGGCCCATAGGTTCCTTTCTTAATTCAAGTCCATTAGCTTATTTTAAGCCCAATAGGGTCTAAGGCCCATTCATTTCATTTCAAGCCCACAAGTTAACTAATAGAATTTAAATAAATTAAGGCCCATTATTATATTAATTTCGTCTAAGGCCCAAGCCCATATTTCTACTTAGGCCCATTAAGTCCATTTGGCTCGTTTTGGGCCCATTCAAGTTCCTAAGCCCATGTACCTCATTGGGGCCCTAAATTTTTATATCCAAGCCCATAAATGAAGCCAATTAAGGCTTAATTTTCGTCCACCATGAGGCCCACTAGAATAACTTAAGCCCATTAGTTCATATTAGGTTAGTTTAGCCCAAAATAAATCCTCTAAGCCATTAGCACACCCTTAGGCCCACTATCCACATGCCTAGGTCCTCAATTGCAGCCCACATTTCAACATTTCAAGGCCCAAATTCATGCTCTCAAGACCATATGCTTGCCCCACAATTAATCCCTCAATTAGTCTTATGTAAACTAGCCATAATCACCCATTAATTGCACTAATCACCTCATTAGCCCCTAACACCCCAAACCACACATGCATACAATAAGCCTAGGCCATGATTAGGGGTTAAGCTTACCTATAGGGGCTGAAAACCGGCGGCAAAGGCAACGGGCCTCAAGTGGCCGAATTGGTAGCTCACGGCCCGCCGAAGGACGAGGCGACGGCGCGGCTGTGTTCCGGCGGTCTCACGGGGCTTCACGGGCCTAAATGAAGTCATTAGAGTGTTAGGGGGGTATGGAGTCAAAGGAACCAGCCGTGGTGGCCGGTGATCCAACGGCGCGACGAAGACGAACGGAACTATAAGGGAACGGGGGCTGGTTCGGGTATCAAATGAGGGAGTTAAGCCACAAAATTTGAGAGGGGAGAGGCTAGGACACTTACCAAGAGATGAGGGTGGTCGGTGATGAGGACGGTGGCCGGACAATGACGGAGACGACGACAATGCGGACGGCGGCTGGAACGAACCGAGGGAGAGAGAAGAGTTGAGGTCAGGTCGGCTTCATGGTGGCTTCTAAGGCCACGGGAACAGCAAGGAAAGGAGCTTGAGTGGCTTGCCTAGGCGTCGGGGAGGCTGGTCGGTGGCGGTGGACGACGCGGCAACGACGGCGTCGGGCGGCCGGGGGACGGAATGAAGAAGAGGAAGAAGAAGAGAGATTTCGGGAGAGGGAGGGAGAGAGAGAGTGGCCGGTCGAAAGTCTAGAGGAGAGAGAGAGAGAGATTTAATGTCATAAAATTCAAGAATAAAGATTATAGTGGGAGTAGGTGTACTTTGACAAGAAGTGAGGGGATTTGATGTGATTGTCTTGGGAATTGTGCCATGATGTGATTGATTGATTGATGTGATTGATGGGACATTGATTGATTTGACACTTGATTGATGTGACGTCTGATTTGACTTGCTCGATTTGCGTGCCAATGTACCGATCGGGTCCCCGAGCGCGAACGAAATTCGGACTGGAATTGGGTTCGTTCTATCGTATTCGCTCTCAAATAATCCTATTTGGTCTCATTCTAAAGGATTGAGCATTTACCGAGGGCATTTCGGTAATTTTCCAATCACGTCTTGCTTCTCGACGGGCACCAGCTGTCTGCCCTTCGGGCGACGTTTCTGAACTGAATCCATTTCTCCATTGTGGCTACCCTACTAATTCGATTGTCTAGTGTCAGATTTCATTTTGTGGTCAATTTCATTAAATACCGACTCTGTCGAATTTTCAGACCAACGGGCGGCTCTTTGGGAAAATTCCTCAGGTAGCATTTCCCTTCGATTAGTCGTCCCAGGGTAGCTAATCTTGAGTGAATATTGATCAGAGCGTACTAATGAAGTATATCCATTCATTTAGAATCCCCGACAAATGGGTCGAATTTTCAGACTATCACAATGAAGCCCTCCGTTTGACCGAACAGACCCGACTCCTCTTGTAGGCCGAGAGCAACGTGAGCGCCCGGTGTCCTCATTGCCGCCACCTTCATTTCCGCCACTCTCAAGTAAGCATAACCCCTAATCGTGGTCTAGGAATGGTGTATGCATGTGTGGTTGTATAGATTAGGACCTGGTATATTGTGATTTATATGAAAGTTTGATGAGTAGATAGGAATTAGCTAAGCCAAATTAGGGATTAGCGAGGTGGGCCGAGTATGTGGGCTTGGGGTATTTGTGTTTTGGGCTTAGAAATGTTGCTTATGGGCTGTGTACGAGTGGTGGGGTTTGTAGATCAATGGACCGAATGGTATATATAGGCTTAGGGACCAAGTTTAGGCTAAATTAATCAAAAATAGGCTCATGGGCCTAAGTTGTTCTAGTGGGCTTCTAATGGACGAAAATCAAGGCTTAAGTGGGCTATGTTATGGGCTTAGATGTGAAAATTGGGGCCCAAGATCATAAATGTGCTTAGGGAGTCAAATTGGGTCTAAATAAATGAATTTGAACTATTGGACTTAGGTAGCTTGTGGGCCTTGGGCCATGGACGAAAATTACTATAATATTGGGCCTTTCTATATTAATCACCGATAATTAAATATGGGCTTGGGAATGATGGTTGGGGCCATACACTTCATTGGGCTTAAACTAAAGTAATAAGCTTGAGTGGGTATAAAGACCATGGGCCTCAATATGGGCTTAGAGTTATTTAAGGTAACTCAATTACATTCTAATGAGGTAATAGTGGGCCAAGAATGGGCCGGGCCGTATGTGAGAATTAGACCTGGAGCGATTAATGTGCTAGATCAGGTTAAACATTTAAAAGTGAATGATTCCTGAGAATAATAAGATCACCATTAGAGACCTTAAGCAACACCTGTAAGGGTTGTGGGTCTTCGTGAACCTGGGATCCTGCTTGAATTATACGAGGTACCGTACTTAGACCTAAATGATATGGATTTGCATGTGGGGCACTTGATTGGCTTATGCTTGCGTATGACCCATACTGATAGACATGATATGTAAACGATTGATTATCCTGCTACACTGTTGTACACGTTGATTCCTTGTGAACGCCTACAGTGTGATCTACTGTATTCGAGGCGTGTCTGGGTGAATTATACTGCAAGCATGACACGTGTCACTGAGAGGAGTGACAAGGGTGGTTGACCATGATGCGTTTTTACGCGGGGAAGTGGAGGGATAAGAGTGTCAACCTGAGGCGTACCACACGCGGGTTGAGACACGAGCCTAATGCGTACGAGACGCGGGCAGGATCCAATGGGATCGTAAGGAGTGGGCTGAATTTGCATCTGATGTTGCATACTGGTTGTTGATGTTGATTTCTGACTGCCCACTTACTATATTCGATGTTCATATTACGTGATTGCATGTGCACTGCTGGTTCGAACCCTGAGCTATTGTCTATATCTAGTGAGGTGCCCCGAATGAGGTGACTAGGAACCCTAGACTTTTGGATAGGGCTGAGCCTACTAGTATACTCTATCCTACGCTAGGATTAAGTGGTGAGCTTACTGAGTCCTCGACTCACTGGCGGTGGTTGCCATATTTTCAGATCCCAGACCTCTTATGGCCGCACCCCCCGTACTTTTTGGACTGCCCGTGCAGATAGAAACAGAGGTCACCCAGCACGTGACGAGAATGCTAACCCTCTGGCAGAGGCGACTGACCACTATATGGGTGGATCAGAGTAGCCCTCTTTTTGTCCCCTATAGATTCGAAGCCTGCATGAGAGAGGGCGAGTTCGGTTTTGAGGGTCCTCTGCGAGATGTCCCTATACCCGAGGAGGATGACCCTGGACTCCTATGTCCTGCAGCATACGGTGGTGAGGTAGTTGATCCCGACCCGATGGCAGAGCTGCCGTCCCTAGGTCGCATGGAGATTGACGGATGAAGTGTGGAGAACAACGAAGACACGGGGCCCGAATGGCTGGATGAGCTCACGGCCAAGGGAGGACGAACGGCGGCTTGGGTGGCTGTTCCAGCGTCCTCGTGAGCCTTCCAAGCCTAAGCATGTTGGTCTTAGGTGTTAGTGCGGTTGAGGGAGTGGGCGGAGCAAGCTGGGACAGCCCACGCTCCACATGGTGAAAACGACGACGATGAAGGAGGGAGAGAAGGCGACTTGTCACGCCCCGAACCCTACGGGCCCGCGACATCCCTGTCATTTCATCATCGATGGATCCAGTGTACGCCTGGCCTACGAATAGCGACGGCCTAGGATGCACATCGCGGCCAGACGACGCTATGGTCTATCGCCAAAACTGAACCCTGCGGAAATGTGCCTTCTATACGTACATACATACACACGATAATGGGGTAGTGCGCAAAGGAGGAATACACAATATCAAGCACCATATCATAAAAATAAACGAGCGTTAGGTACAGACCCCAAAAGAAAATACACACTATGGTCAAAAGACTCTACGCTCTGACGACTCGACGTCGGATGACATCACTCTAGAGGCTCCTCCTCAGGATCGTAGTCTGCCCATGGGTCGTCTTCCTCCTCTGGATCTGACTCCATATCCTCGCCCTCGTCGTGGCCATCGACCTCCATGTGACCTGGGGATGGCAGCCCTACCAATGGGTCTGGATCTACCACCTCCCCTCCATAAGTAGCAGAATGGAGAAGACCAGGGTCCTCCTCCATAGGCACAGGGGCGTCGCGATGGGGTCCCTCAAACCGAACAAACCCTCTCTCATCCAGGCTTCGAACCTAGGGGTACAAAATGAGGGTCTCCCTGATCTACCCAGATGGTAGTCAGTCGTCGCTCCCAGAGGACAGCGTCCTCGTTCACATGCTGGGTGATCTCAGTCTCGATCTGCACGGGCAGTCCAAAAAGTACAGGGGGCTCGGCCATCACTGGCGACCTGGATCTGAAAATGAGGCAACCACGGCCAGTGAGTGGGAGACTCAGCAAGCTCACCACTAAACCTAGCGTAGGATAGGTATGCAAATGAGGTCGGTCCCTATCCAGTGGACTAAGGTTTCTAGTTATCTAATTCGGGTACACTCTCCAACTCAACAAAAGTACCACACCTAGAAACAAGAGTACCCAGACCGCGCAGGTATATACATCATGCAGGTCAAATATGAACGGCAACAACGAATCATGGCAGCACACAAAATGCAAAACGAATGCATGATTCAGCCTGCCTCAAATGATCCCAGTGGATCCTGCCTACTTATTGCTCCAATTCCCATCAGGGCCCATCCAACAGTGCCACTTTGCAATATCTCAACTGCGTTCGTTACGCCTTACGTTGGTCACCCATTATCTCTCCAATTCCCCGCGTAAAGACGCCTCAGGGACTCATCCAACATGTCACACTCCAGGTGACTCATGCCATGCTCACAGTAAGGATGTGCAGACAATTCACAATGCATCAGTCACAGAGCAGGCACTACCATAGGTCTCACAAGCAACGAGGCAAAGCAGCATAACTTTTTGGCAACCAGTCAACAACCCATATTCATCGGGTTATTCACAAGTGGACTTAGTGCCCTGCACAAACTCTCACGGTCTACTGGGCTCAATTCGAGTACCTCACATGATTATGGCCCTATCGTTCTCACTCTTAGAACTGGCCCAACAAATAGGCTAAGCCCATCAAGGTATAGTGCCCATTAAAGTAGGTCGGCCCACTAAGATATGTTAAGCCCAAAAAGCCAAGTTGGGCCCATTTAACTAAATTGGGCCCATTAAGGTATGTCAGCCCAATAAGGTATGCCAGGCCCAATAAGGTGGGTTAGGCCCATAAAGCCAAGTTGGGCCTATTTAATTAAGTTGGGCCCATTTGGGTTTCAAGGCCCATGAACCATTCATAAGCCCATGATTTAATTGTAAGTTATTAAATAATTTGGGGCCCAATATTAGTAGAATTTTCGTGTAGGGCCCAAGCCCAAATATTAAAGTAAGGTAGAAGGCCCATTTTTGCCTATTTGGGCCCAATTCAGGTCCCTAGGCCCATGTACACTATTGAGGCCCTAAAATTTATATTCAAGACTATAATTAAGGCCAAAATAAATTCTAATTTCGTCCATTTAAGGCCCATTGTTTTATTTGAGTCCACAAGAGTCACTTTGGCCCAATTAGCTTGGAATTTAAACCCTAAGCCCATGTACATGCTTAGGCCCATCACTTACACGCCTAAACCATCAAATTGCAGCCCACCAATAAATTCCAAGGCCCAATTTCAAGACTACTAGCCCACGCGTTCGGCCCATTAACATACACACAATTAGTCTAAGGCCCATCAAGCTTAATTGCCCCTAATTACCATTACCAATCACTAATACTTTAGACCATACACACATACAACCAGCCTAAGCCACGTTTAGGGGATGAAGCTTACCCAGATGAGTTGATGGTGGCGGCTGGACGGCGTCGGACGGTGAAGAAGGCGACGGCAAACGACGGCGGCTGGAACGACCGAGAGAGAGAGAGCAACGTTGAGGACTTGGCAGCCATGGTGGCTCACGGCCCACGGAAATGAGAAGAAGAAGGGACTAGAGGACTCACCAACCAAGGATGATCTGGTGATGGCGGACGGTGGCCGTTGGTGGCGAACGACGGCGACGATGGCGGCGGCTTGAGCGACGGCACGGGCTGGCCGAGAAGAGGGAGTGAGATGCGGTCTGTCCGGGCTCATGGTGAGTCTCCAAGACTACAAAATGAAGAGAGGATGGCCATGGAACTTCCGAGGGAGATGGGACGATTGGTGGCAGCAAAGCTCGAACGGCGGCCGGACGACGACGACGTTGGGCGGATGAGGCGGCTTCGGGCGGACGACGGCGAGAGGAAGAAGGGGAGCAAATGAAGAGGAGAGGGAGGAGAGAGATGTCGGCCGAAGATATGAGGAGGAGAGAGAGTGAGGGAGATTATAACCAATAAAATAAGGAAATTAGGTTATAGTGGGTTAGGTCAAATAGTGACATGGATTTGATTTGTACTATGAATGTGACTTGATTGATGGATTGATGTGTCTTGGAAATTGTGCCATGATTGATGTGATTGACAAGACACTTGATTGATTGTCAAAATGATTTATTCGCCTCGATTTGCGTGCCAAATCACCGATCGGGTCTCGAGCGCGAACGGATTTTGGACTGGATTTGGTGTCGGTCTATCGAATCCGCCACTCTAAAAAAATCCTAATATTATCTAATTCTAAGGACTGAGCATTGTACCGGGGGCATTTCGGTCAGGTAATTTTCCATTACACGTCTTGCTTCTCGACGTGCACCGACTGTCTGCCCTTCGGGCGATGTTTCTGAAACAGAATCCATTTCTTCATTGTGTTTATCTTACTAATTCGGTTGTCCAATGGTCCGAATTTTCATTTTGTGGTCAATTTCATTACATACCCGACCTGTCTCAGTCTCAGACCAACGGGCGGGCTTGATTGGAGAAAAATTCCCAGATAGCCTTTCCCCTTTGGTTGGCAAATCGTCTCAGGGTAGCTAATCCATGAGTGAGCGCCGAATACAGAGTGTATTAACGCAGTGTTTCCATTCATTTAGAAATTCCGATAAAATGGGTCGAATTTTCAGACTGTCACAACTCTTCCCTCTTATAAAAATTTCGTCCTCGAAATTTACAGTCTATAAGTTTCTTACTTTTCCAAATAGACAAACCGACCATTACACTTGACACTCAATAAATAGGGGTATTTCTTCCTTCTCTCGTCCTCACCTTTCCCACGTGCTCTTCGTTCGCAGGTGTTGACCCAAAATGACTTTGACTAGTGTAAATTGTCTTGTTCCTCCGCAACTTGTATCCTTACGATCTTCAATCCTTACTGGCCTTTCCACGTACGAGATGCGGTTCCATCCATTTCAATGACTTCATGTATCGAGATATATGGCCAGGATCCGCTCGTACTTCCGGAGCATCGACCTTGAACACGTTGTGGATCTGCGACAAGTTCGGCGGACAGTGCCCAGACCATAAGCCAGTGTCCCGACCGTCCGGTCCAAAATCTCGAATGGCCGCTACAAATCCTGGGACTGCAGCTTTCCCTTCTTGCCAACGCGCGAGATAATCCTCGCCATCGGCGACACCATTCAGAAAGACATGATACCCAACTTGAATTCGAAGGATTTTTTTAGGCATCTACCCTGTTGTCCTTCGAGCTCCAAATTACAGCGACTCGTCTATGCTGCCTCCAGCAGTCCCTTTCGGTGCAGTCCGGCGGCTCAATGTAGAACGCGAAAACCTTCACGTGATTTCTCGCTCTATACGTCATCCTCGTCGTTGTACAAAACTTCCCTTTTCCGCGCTGTAGACTTTCACGGCATGTTTTGAACTCTGTTCCAACTCGTGATTGGTGCGCCGCTCTACCGTCGCTTCGGGCTTTGAGATGACTCTGGGCTTCGACTTTACCGTCTTATGCCGCGTTGTCGACCTACCACGCATCACGACTACTGTCGATCATAGACGTCCGCATCCCCCCTATTGTTTAGGTACGTTCTCGCCGCCTCCTGTTGTCACAGTACGTTCCCATTTTGGGGA
Organism: Psidium friedrichsthalianum; assembly: GCA_019149425.1. Lineage (NCBI taxonomy): Eukaryota > Viridiplantae > Streptophyta > Magnoliopsida > Myrtales > Myrtaceae > Psidium > Psidium friedrichsthalianum. The sequence goes on from JAGVVM010013880.1 coordinate 12,675, forward strand.
AACTTTACTGCCTCCCTTTACACGGCAAATCGCTGTCCCGCCCCTCGACAGTTCACCTAGAGCTCTCTTGTGGTTTTGGGACTTCACAGTACCGATGGTTGATTAGCCCGCAATGTCAGCATTACCACATTCCTGCTCTTTCTGCCTAGCTTCGCCTTCTCGCCTGCTTACTTCACCAGGTAATCTCTTTTTTCTTTTGTTTATTCTGTAGTTTTAATTAGTCGTTGCAGTCACTAACTTCGCCGTAATATTTGTGTGTCCTCCTCCACATCTACTTCTTTGGTCTCCATCCTTCTCATATCTGCGATGCTCCATGCGCTGGTATTCCTCTAATCTCACGGCGAACCTTCTATTTAAGCTGATCCGGCCTATGTGCGCGGCTCTGTTACCCGTATCACCTTTGAGACGGCTCTTTGCGCTTCTCTTCTTCGCAGTACTTAGTCCTTTCAACGGCTTCTCATGATTCTCAGATAGATATACTTTCGGCTTGGTGCTCCCTCCGCCCATCGCCTTCATTTGCTGGATGTCTTCTCCTCCTTGTCTACGTGGTTTGTCCTCGAGTGGTGCGCGGCCATATGTTATGTGAACAAACAAAGG